>CM047492.1:57720167-57770167 GCA_026122505.1 Aldabrachelys gigantea | reverse complement strand
GTGAAACAAAAGGGGAGAGAAGAGAACTGCAAAGATAGAAAATGCAGCTTCTGTTTCTGGTGTTGACCTTCACTTGCAGTCTCTCTTCTGGTAAAACTGAGGTTCAGCGCATGGATTTATCAGCCACCTTGAGACCTGGAAAACTTGCACCCGTTTAGGGAATCACATTTAGCTGCCTCTTTGTGGCCACAGGCTCACAGCAGTTTTGCAAAATGTGCAGTCTTGGCCATCTAAACAAGACTTTTTTTAGAGAAAGAAGGCAAAAGGATTGGAGAGATATGAAAGAAGATAAAAAAAAGTGGGGAAGGAAAAGGACACATGTATGGGTAGGATTATTTCATGAGAACTTTCCTCAGAGCCTCCTCTACCTCTTGTTTTTCAGGTTCTATATGAAGGGAAGCAGGGCTTCATAGGACCCCTTTCACCACCACTGCAGCCAGAGAAAATTTACCCAAATAATTACCAATTAGGGTGTGAAATTATCAGTCCTTATCCCAGAAGGACATCAACCTGCAATCTAATGGGCCCATCTTTGCTCACATCAGTCACAAGAGATGTTATGCTGAGCTCCCATAAGTACATCAAGAAGGAGTGAGACCCCAAATTTGCATCTGATTCAAAATGGACTAAACAACAGTTATACAAGTGAACTAGAAACTTCCTTACACGTTGACCCAATCTGGAGAGGACTTGCTGACCATAAAGCCTTTGCTGACCCTCCGTGGAGAGTCAGGGCTCACGAGGCTGCAGTTTGCAGAGTCCAGTCACATACCAGATCAGCAGGGGAATGTGGCAAGGGGTCAAGTCCAGGAAAATAGCAAACTAGATGTGGTGAAGTAGAAGACAAGCAATATATAGACTAGGAGCCATAACTGCAAATAGGGATAGAGCATCCAGGTAAATGAGCCATGTGAAGAAAAGTCCATTCCAGCACCAATGATAGAGCAGTGACTTCAAGGTACCTGATGGCAGAATCCACCACATGTATGTACTTATTTCCAGTTCTGGATGGTTTAGTGAGCGGGCCCCACAATACCTACAGATGCTCTGGCAAACACCTCATGAATAATGGGAAGATGTTGAAGCCATGCTTTGCAGGGTTCCACTGATCTGTTACACTTCTGACATAAGTCAGAACTCTTACAGCACATGCTTACTGTCTGAAGCAGCTCGGAACAGAGACAAATAAGAAGGGATATGATACAGTGTATAAAATAGTGACAGGTATAGAGAACATGAATAAGGAAGTGATATTTACTCCATCACCTAAAATAAGAATCAGAGGTCAACCAATGAATTTAACAGGCAGCAGGTTTACAACAACAAAAGGGAGCACTTCTTCACACAATGTGCAGTCAAACAGTGGAGCTCATTGCCAGGGGATGTTGTGAAGGCCAAAACTATAACGGTGTTCAAAAAACCTAGATAAGTTCATGGAGGACAGGTTGATCAGTGGCTATTAGCCAAGATGGCCAGGGATGCGACCCCATGCTCTGAGTGTCCCTAGCATCTGATTACCAGAACCTGGAAGTGGATGACAGGGGATGGATCATTCGATGATTGCCCATTCTGTTCATTCCCTCTGAAACACCTGGCATCGGACACTGTCAGAAGACAGGATACTGGGATAGATGGACCATTGCTCTGACACGATATTGTCATTCGGATATTCCTATGTTCACCTACTTCTGCAATAGGCCTATAACCTCTGGCTGACTTACTAAGTTCTCAAATCTTGATTTAAAGACTTCAAATTACAGAGAATTAATTTTCTCTAGTTCAGGTCAGCAAGTGACCTGTGCCCCATTCTCTGTAGTAACTCAGAGCCCTTCCCATCAAGTGTTCCATCTCTGGCCACCGGAGATATTTGCTGATAGCAGTTGCAAAAGGGTCATATGCCACTGTAAGCAATCTCATGACACCTTTCCCCTCCATAAAAGTATCAAGTTCAATCTTAAAAGAAGTTAGGATTATTTCCCCCACTGCTCCCCTTGAAGGGCTGTTCCAGAACTTCAAACCCCTGATAGTTAGAAAACTTCATCTAATTTCAAACCTAAAATTATTACTGGTCAGGTAACATCAATTTGTTCTTGTGCCAGCATTGGCTCTTAACTTAAATAACTTCTCTCCCTCCTTGGTGTTTGTCTCTCTGGGTATTTATAGAGAAAAGCGGTATCTCCACTCCTCCTCTGTTGTGTTATGAGCAGATTGACCAGAAAAGTCCAGACTGTGTCGAAGACATAGAACACTTTGTTAAAGGTTCTCAGTTGCTTGTGGATATGTTGCAGAATTTTTTTTCCAAAACTGATAATCATGCAGACGAAGTAGAGAATTGTAACATCAATAAGATGCGAGGATCAGGTGACAAAGGCCTTTTGTGTACCTGTGGTGGAAGGAATCCTCAGGGTGATGTTGACAATTCAAATGTAGGATGCCAGAGTTAGTAGAAAGGGGGGAAAGTGCCCATTGGAGATATCATAGACCTTACAGTTTCTGTCAAGCCGGTATAAAAGCAGGGCAGTATAATCAATAGGGTGAAATCACATAAGAAATGTTTAATTTCATGGTGGCCACAAAAATCAGCTGTGACAGCAAAGGTACTACAGGGATGCTCCCTAGGGGTCCACTTCTCCGAGCCCCAGCAGGCCTGAGCAGGTTGAAAAGGGCCAATTAACCTCATATGCTGCACCTGGAGGAAAGCTGGAGCCTGTTAACGTGTAACTGAAGAGGAAGCTCAACTGGGCAGGGCCAGGAGGGGTTTCTACTAAGACAGGAAGTTGAGAACAAGAGGGGTCTGCAGGCGGAGACCTGCAGTCACTCCCCAGAGAGAAAGGGAGTTGGCTAAGGACAAAGAGGAGGTCTAAGGTCTGGTGAGAAACAGATGGATGAAGTAGACACAGGGAGTAGAGGAAGCTCAGGCTGGTGAACTCAGTGGTCTGCCAGGAGATAGAAAGGTGAGGTAGGAAAGAGCCCAGGGTAACAGCAACAGGATCTGAGATTGAGCAGACCGTGGTCGCTGGGCATAGGGTCCCTGGGCTGGAACCTGGAGTATTGTGCGTTGTCAGGTTCCTCTCACCAGCCGCTGGGAAAGTGGCTCTGGACCTGGCTTGGCCTGGAAGACTGATTGATGTGGCATAAGGAAGGCTTGTCCAGTGGGATTTTGACACCCTAGAGAGAAGGACTACATAGTAACCTGGCTATAGGGTCGAGTCACAACGAGGAGCACCTCGAGACCCAGAAAGACAGAGAGGCCATAGTGAGAGCCACTGCTGGGACAGATACCAGACAAAATGAGTGCTAATCCTCAGAGTCAGCCACAAGGCGGCACTCCAGTGGTGAGTGAACCCCATTACATCATCTCCAGTGCCTGATCTAGAAGCCCCAAGTTTGTTCCAAGACTTTGGATTTGGAAGATGTTTTGTTTTGTTTCTGTTATTTTGTATTTTCTTAAGTCATATATCCAGAGTTATTCTGCTGCAAAGACATGTCTAGAAACTCTTTTATGTGATATCCTGACATGTGGGAGAGGATGGATGTTCATAACAACATAAGAATGGACATACTGCGTCAGACCAATGCTCCATCTACCCAGTGTCCTTTCGTCAAATGGTGGCCAATGCCAGATGTTTCAAAGGGAATGGACAGAACAGGGCAATTATCAAGTGACCACCCCCCATTCTCCAGTCCCAGCATCTGGCCGTAAAAGGCTTAGAGACACCCAGAGCATTGGGTTGCATCTCTGACCATCTTGTCTCATAGCCATTGATGGACCTAGATTCCAGGAACTTATTTAATTCATTTTTAAACCCAGTTATTCTTTTGGCCTTCACAACATCCCCTGGCAACAAGTTCCACAAGTTGACTGTGCATTATGTGAAGAAATACTTCCTTATGTTTGTTTTAAACTAGGATGACCAGACACCAAGTGTAATAAATCGGGACAGGAGGTGGAGGGTAATAGGTTCCTATATAAGCAAAAGCCCCAAATATCAGGAGGGTTGATATACAATCGGGACACCTGGTCACTCTGTTTTAAACCTGCTGCCTGATAATTACACTGAGTGACCCATAGTTCTTGTGTTATATGAAGGAATAAACAACACATCCTTATTCACTTTCTCCTCATCAGCCATGACTTTACAGACCTCTCTCATATTCCCCCTCAGTCTTCTCATTTCCAAGCTGAGCAGTCCCTGTCTTTTTATTGTCTCCTCATAAAAAAGCTCTTCCATACCCTTAATTACTTTTGTTGTCCTTCTCTGTACCTTTATATCTTTTTTTAGCTGGGGCAAGCAGGACTGTGAGTCAGACTGCTTTCATGCAGATATTGTTTCTTCTCTTCTCTATGCCTCAGAGAGAAGGACTACATAGTGACCTGGCCATAGGGTCCCCTGTCATCCAGTCCCTATATTTGGCAGTCAGACGCTTAGGGATACCCAGAGCATTGTGTTGCATCCCTGATCATCTTGGCTAATAGCCATTGATGAACCTCACCTCCAGGAACTTATCTAATTCCTTTCTGAACTCAGTTATACTTTTGGCCTTCACAACATCCCCTGGCAACAAGTTCCACAGGTTGACTATGCATTGTGTGAAGAAATACTTCCTTCTGTTTGTTTTCAACCTATTGTCTGTTAATTTCATTGAGTGTCCCATAGTTCCTGTGTTACCCTTAATTATTTTTGTTGCCCTTCGCTGTATCTTTATATCTTTTTTGAGATGGGGCAACCAGGATGGTGCATCAGACTCCTTTCATGCTGATATTGTTTTTTTTTCTCCTCTCTACAGATCAGTTTATAATCCTTTAATGTTGCTGTGTGTGTTCATTTGTTTGTTTTGCAGTGATGGGTTTTGAGAAGGGATTTGAAGCAGGAGAGAGGGGCTGTAGGGTTTGGGAAACTGAAGGCATCGACGGTGTCAGGGCTTATCTGGTTACAAAGTTTGCAGAGTCTAGCAAGGAAATGGGGAAAGGGAGCAGGTTGAGGAAAAGAGCAGACTAGGTAAAGTCATGCTGAACTACCAGGTAGCTGGGAAGGATGAGGACAAATTGGAGAGAGTCCAGACGAGAGCAAAAACAGTGATGAAAGGTTTCAAACCTGACCTAGGCGGAAAAGTGGAAAAAACAAAAAAACAAAACCTAACAAAAAAACAAACAAACCAGAGAACTTTGGCATGCATAGTCTTGCTAAAACAAGACTGGTAGGGGTCTACAAATATCTTATAGGCTTATAAAGAGGATGGGGATCAATGGTTCTCCACATGCACTACAGGCAGGTGAAGAAGTAACAGGTTTAATCTGTAGCCATTTAGGAGATTTAAGTTAGATAGTAGGAAAAAACTTTCTAACTACAAAGTCTCAATCTAACTACCAGAGTGGTGATTTAACCACCAAATTATGGGCTATTCTCGTAGTCCCTCCTGTTGAAGTTATTCTCTTGTGTCTAAATAATAAAATACGCATTAGGCCAGATAGAAAGCAAGAAAGACTTCACTGGTGGTGATTAGGGCATGCAAGTGTGGTAGGACACCCTGTTCAAGGCCCTTCTTTATATTCCACAGAGAAAGGAATTATCTCTCAACTTCCTGAAGAGATTCTAAAAAAATTGTGTGCATATAGGAGGACCAGCAGTACCACAGAAGAGCAAATACCAAAAGAAGCAAGAAAAAGTTACATGACTTGGCATCTCTCCTCTTGCAACACTGACTTTCTAACCCTGAGAACTTTTGAAAGGTTGGTCACTAGTTCTGAGAAACACACTTTTGAGAACAACTTCTGAAAATATCCTGAGAACTTTTGAAAGGTTGCTCGCTCTTTGTGGGGCTTAAATGAGAGCCGGGCCCTTCCCGACATCTGGCCTCGACTGTGGAGCCTGAAAGTCTGTCTCTAAATGCACAGTGTACCCCAACAGAATCATGTGGAATAACAAATACGATGGAAAAGATCATCAGACATTCAGATAGAAAAAGGAGGTGTCATCTGTCGAATGAACAAATCAATACAAACTATTCATTCAGCCCCACTGCTTCATTTTCACCCGGATTAGCCAAATTGCGAGACCAAAGGAATCATATGCACTCTACAGATCAGCTCTAACCACTTCCATTTTCTTCTCTCCAAACCAAAACTAGTGACGTTTTCTATGGGAAGTCTGAAATGTATGGACTGGCATCCATAGGGTCTGCCTTGCCTGTCTGTTTCTCAGGCTCTGTAGGAGGGGATTGAGCAGAGGTGTCAGGGCAGCGTGTCAGACAGAGAACACTGTGTTAAAGGCCCTCAGTTGGTTGCTTTTTGTTAACATATAAACAATCATGATGATCAAGTAGAAAATCAGTCAAGAGACTGGCCAGCCTCCTGGGCAGCAGGATCAAGGTGTAGCATAGAAGTGACATCTGTGCCTAATGCCAGCGAAGGTTTTACAGCTCAGAGATGGGTGCCGGTCGGCACTTGGGCGCTGAGCTTCCTGATGGCAGAGCTGCTTAGCATTCTGGCTTTTGTGAATCCCATTCTTAGGGGCCCATTTCCCACCACTCATTGTTCAGAGAGTCTGAGTGTAGAACACAGGCCTGGTGAGTCACACTGATTTTCTAGGTGCTTCACAGTTAGGCATGTCACATGCACAGCTCCACATGAAACTGGAAAGCAAAGTGTGGTTGTGGACATTCTCAGCGGGGTGAGAGCCGTGAAAATAGGCTCGGGCTGGTTTCGGGAGGACGTGTGGCAAGAACAGGCTCAGGCCCCTGACTTATGTTCGGCGCCAACAGATCTACCGAAGGAGGGCCAGACTGGAGTGGGCTGGCTCAAGAGAGTCCATTGGTTGAGCTATCAACTTGCTGGTTTCTAAGGGTAATAGGACTCACCTGCCAGCAAGATTTCAGGGAACAATACTGGAGGGTCCTCATGATAATACAGCAGCAGAACACCTGGGGTATGAAAAGACACTGACAGATTATTTTGGATTAGGGTGGCTGCAGATATTAAAGACTAGGTACTCTCCTATCCTACCTGTCAAGGCTGGAAAGGATCAATAAGGGGAGGCAGAACTCCTCTGAGGCAAATGCTCCAACTTACTAACCCCTGGGAGTTCATACAGATCGACTTGAAATCCCGGCTACCAGAAGCTCCAGTTAAAAAATTGGTGTCTGCTTGGAGTGTACAACCCTTTCTCAAGGTATGTGGTGGTACAGCCATGGACAGATAGAAAGACTGAGACAATCACAGATAACTGATGAAACCTGTAGTGTTACAGTTCCACTCACCCAGCAGCATTTGAGGTGCTCAGGGGCAGAATTTTGAATCCCAGGTCTTACACACAGTTTGCCAACAATTCCAGACAATCAAGCTGAGGACCAGAATCATCCCCCAAGTGAGCAATGGGGGTGTGGAGAAAGGACACTGCACCATTGGCTCTGTGCTTAGAGTCTGAGTCAGTGAAGGCCAACGAGACTGGATTTGATTACACTTTTGGTTGTTTTTGCGTGTAAAGCCAGCCAGCACTCAACTATCCATTGCTCTCCTATGAGATTATTATTTGACTCTTCAAACCTAGGCTTCCTCGTAACTTGATGTTCAGGCAGCACAAAATGTCAGGGCCTCTGGCATCTGGAGAGGTGTCTGACATGTGGAGTCTTATATGGGTTACCCGAGGAGTGCACTTCAGAAAGACCGAGAGGACATAAATCTTGCACTCACTGATAATCTAGATACAACTATGAGTGTTGTCTCTGTGACTGAACATAGGACTGGAGCAGGCAGACCAACGTGGAAACCTACATAGATGGAAGACTATGTGCATTCCTAGGAGTTATTGTTTAAAGTTCTTATTTAACTAAAGGGGGGACATTGTAATGATCAGCACATCTTTATCTTTCTGGCAAGTTGTTGTCTGGTATGTTACTCTGTTGTTCTATCTGACCTTGGCGGTTTAGCAGCCTGCGTGTACTGGAGTTGGTACTTGCACTTTTCCAACGACTCCCTGTGCAAGTATTACAGTATTGTTGGTACTATAGCTGAGGTCAGGGCCCCACTCTGCCAGGTCCTTTACACAGAAAGCAAGAAACAGCTCCTGCTCCAAGTAGTTTATAATCCAAAAAGGCAGGAGGTGGGAGACTACACAGAGGCAAAGGAGCCATTACAACCCCGGTCTCCTGACCTGCACTCCAGTGCTCTATTCACTCAATCTCACTGCCTCACAATTTATTAATGTGAATAATGGTTCTCTGGCTGGAGTAAGGGCATGACAGGGTTGTGTTTAGCTGGTTTCTTCATGTGGCATGGTTCTCCTGACTGGTTTGTTCATTCCCCACATTAACTGAGTGGGATGCCTGTTAGCAATCCGGAGGGAGGAATGCCCCCTCATTCTAAAGGGGCTGTCTGATGTTAAAATGGAATGATTTAATTCCTTTAAATTCTTTGGCCTTTTCTGAAGCTTTGCCCTGTGGAAAGGGCCCAGGTTTTCTTCCAGGTGAAAGTATTGTATTATCAGCACTTGGGACTGTGTTGAAAGATGCTGACGCATTCTTGCACAGTAGCGTGCATATCAGTTGGCTTTGTGAACCACAGATCAGTGCAGCTGATATGGATAGCTGAGGAAAACAACTACCAAAAAAAATTAGAAAATTGAAAGCTGAGACTCTCACTTTTTCCCATTGTATTTCAGTTTAACGGTTGGTTTTTGTGTTTTTTTTTTGTTTTTTTTAATGAAACTTTTCACAAAAACAACAGGAAAATGTGGATGTTGCATTCTAAAACCAAATACCGCAAATTATATTTTCTTTTAATTTGGAAAGGTTAGCTCAGTACTACCTTGGGGCTGTAGGCAGTGGTACCTCATGCCCCTAATCTGCCCAATGGGCCACGTTCCCCACCAGAACTACATCTTCCGTGATGCACCACGGCCGAGGACACCCATTATGCACTATAGTGGCTCAGCAAGAGGTGCGTCTTGGGAAACAGTCTGCCCAGGGAACGTGGTCCATAGAGGAGAATGACCCATAAGCCAGCTCCTATGAGGCATCATAGCCACATTTCATATTTTTTGTTTTATTTTGTTTGCAACTGAAAGGTTTTGTTATTTGTTTGTTGTTGTGATTTTGTCAAAAAGTAAATTTTCCCTCAGAAAAACAAAACGTGCCAGACTGGGGAACCGCTACTGCTCCCCACCTAGTCTGTACGGAAACCGGAAGGCAGATGGTGTCACATGATTGATTATAGACATAGTAATGAAGCTACAGTACCTATGGCCCCAATTGTAGTCAACCTTCCAACTCTAAGGGCCAGAGAAGTAGCCATGGATAAATGGTTCACTGTTGTTGGACATTGCTAGTTGCTTCTAGACAGCTGCAGTCCACAGGGCCCTGGGCTGGAACCTGGAGTAGAGGGTGGGCCCGGGTTGCCCCCGAAACCTCCCAACTCCTGATCAAACACATGAGGAATTGCCCTGGACTGTGGCTTCTACCGGAGGGGAAGGCCTCTAGGCCGTTTCCCGACCCACAGGGTGAATGTGTGAGGCGAGCAAATCCGCCAATAAGCTCAGAACCCACCAAGGTAGAGGAGGAACTTTGTTACCCTGCATGCAAGTTTTTAACAAAGCTGTTAGACTCATAACAAATCCCTGGGGAACCCTACCCTGGATCTCCTTCCAATCCAACATCATTCCATTAATAATAGTTAATCTTTGTTTGTGGTTGTTTAACCAAACATGGATCAGCGTAATGGTAGTTCTACTGAACCTGCATATGTTTCGATATGTTGAGCAAATACCAAAAGAGGCAAACAAAAAAGTTGCATGAGTTGGCATCTCTGCTGTTACAACACTGACTTTCTAACCCTGAGAACTTTTGAAAGGTTGGTCACTAGTTCTGAGAAACACACTTTTGAGAACAACTTCTGAAAATATCCTGAGAACTTTTGAAAGGGTGCTCACTCTTTGTGGGGCTTAAATGAGAGCCGGGCCCTTCCCGACATCTGGCCTCGACTGTGGAGCCTGAAAGTCTGTCTCTAAATGCACAGTGTACCCCAACAGAATCATGTGGAATAACAAATACGATGGAAAAGATCATCAGACATTCAGATAGAAAAAGGAGGTGTCATCTGTCGAATGAACAAATCAATACAAACTATTCATTCAGCCCCACTGCTTCATTTTCACCCGGATTAGCCAAATTGCGAGACCAAAGGAATCATATGCACTCTACAGATCAGCTCTAACCACTTCCATTTTCTTCTCTCCAAACCAAAACTAGTGACGTTTTCTATGGGAAGTCTGAAATGTATGGACTGGCATCCATAGGGCCTGCCTTGCCTGTCTGTTTCTCAGGCTCTGTAGGAGGGGATTGAGCAGAGGTGTCAGGGCAGCGTGTCAGACAGAGAACACTTTGTTAAAGGCCCTCAGTTGGTTGCTTTTTGTTAACATATAAACAATCATGATGATCAAGTAGAAAATCAGTCAAGAGACTGGCCAGCCTCCTGGGCAGCATGATCAAGGTGTAGCATAGAAGTGACATCTGTGCCTAATGCCAGCGAAGGTTTTACAGCTCAGAGATGGGTGCTGGTCGGCACTTGGGCGCTGAGCTTCCTGATGGCAGAGCTGCTTAGCATTCTGGCTTTTGTGAATCCCATTCTTAGGGGCCCATTTCCCACCACTCATTGTTCAGAGAGTCTGAGTGTAGAACACAGGCCTGGTGAGTCACACTGATTTTCTAGGTGCTTCACAGTTAGGCACGTCACATGCACAGCTCCATATGAAACTGGAAAGCAAAGTGTGGTTGTGGACATTCTCAGCGGGGTGAGAGCCGTGAAAATAGGCTCGGGCTGGTTTCGGGAGGACGTGTGGCAAGAACAGTCTCAGGCCCCTGACTTATGTTCGGCGCCCACAGATCTACCGAAGGAGGGCCAGACTGGAGTGGGCTGGCTCAAGAGAGTCCATTGGTTGAGCTATCAACTTGCTGGTTTCTAAGGGTAATAGGACTCACCTGCCAGCAAGATTTCAGAGAACAATACTGGAGGGTCCTCATGATAACACAGCAGCAGAACACCTGGGGTATGAAAAGACACTGACAGATTATTTTGGATTAGGGTGGCTGCAGATATTAAAGACTAGGTACTCTCCTATCCTACCTGTCAAGGCTGGAAAGGATCAATAAGGGGAGGCAGAACTCCTCTGAGGCAAATGCTCCAACTTACTAACCCCTGGGAGTTCATACAGATCGACTTGAAATCCCGGCTACCAGAAGCTCCAGTTAAAAAATTGGTGTCCGCTTGGAGAGTACAACCCTTTCTCAAGGTATGTGGTGGTACAGCCATGGACAGATAGAAAGACTGAGACAATCACAGATAACTGATGAAACCTGTAGTGTTGCAGTTCCACTCACCCAGCAGCATTTGAGGTGCTCAGGGGCAGAATTTTGAATCCCAGGTCTTACACACAGTTTGCCAACAATTCCAGACAATCAAGCTGAGGACCAGAATCATCCCCCAAGTGAGCAATGGGGGTGTGGAGAAAGGACACTGCACCATTGGTTCTGTGCTTAGAGTCTGAGTCAGTGAAGGCCAACGAGACTGGATTTGATTACACTTTTGGTTGTTTTTGCGTGTAAAGCCAGCCAGCACTCAACTATCCATTGCTCTCCTATGAGATTGTTATTTGACTCTTCAAACCTAGGCTTCCTCGTAACTTGATGTTCAGGCAGCACAAAATGGCAGCGCCCCTGGCACCTGAACAGGTGGGTGACACACATAGTCTTATATCGTAAAAGCAGCAAAGAGTCAGACTAAAGATCCAGATTACAGATCCAGACTAACACGGCTACCCCTCTGATACTTGAGTCTTATATCGGTTACCTAAGGAGATCACTTCAGAAAGTGGAGGAACAGATGATCTTGTGGTCAGCATGCCAGATACAAGATGCCAGGAAAAATGAGAATGACATGCCCATCCAGGAAGGTGAGAAAATGGCCCTATATAAGTCGGAACAGGTAGTCTGGAAAAGACAAGAAACTAAGTCCTTTTTGGAGGAGGCCGTACAGAGTGATTAAAAAAACTATCCTTGCTGAAACCTAACAGGCAAAGAGCTTGGTACGGTAGCCCCACTCTGCCACGTCCTTTTCATAGACAGTAAAAAACAGCTCCTGATCCAAGCAGTTTATAATCTAAACAGGCAGGAGGTGGGAGACTAAACAAAGGCAAAGGAATCATTAGAACCCAGTTATCCTGAACTACACGCAACGGCTCTATTCACTCACTCTCACTGCCTCAAAATTTATTAATATGAATAATGGTTCTCTGCCTGGAGTAAGGGCATGACAGTCTTGTGTTTCACTTTTTTCTTCACGTGGCATGGTTCTCCTGACTGGTTTGTGCGTTGCCCACATTAACTGACCAGGATACCTGTTAGCAATCTGGAGGGAGGAATGCCACTTCATTCAAAAGGGGCTGTCTGATGTTTAAATGGAATGGTTTAATTCCTTTAAATCCTTTGGCCTTTTCTAAAGCTTTGCCTTGTGGAAGGGGATCAGGTTTTCTTCTAGGTGAAGTATCAGAGGGGTAGCCGTGTTAGTCTGGATCTGTAAAAGCAGCAGAGAATCCTGTGGCACCTTATAGACTAACAGACGTTTTGGAGCGTGAGCTTTCGTGGGTGAATACCCACTTCGTCAGACGCAGGAGGTGCGTCTGTGAAAGCATTGTATTATCAGCACTTGGGACTGTGTTGAAAGATGATGTTGCACTCTTGCATAGTGGTGTGCATATCAGTTGGCTTTGTGAACCACAGATCAGTGCTGATGATATGGACAGCTGAGGAAAACAACTACCGGGAAAAAAAATAGAAATTTGAAAGCTGAGATTCTCACTTTTCCCCATTGTATTTCAGCGTAAAGGTTGGGGATATTTGTTTTTTTTTTGTTAGTTAACTTTTTCACAAAAACAACTGGAAAAAGTGCATGTTTCATTCTAAATCCCAATATCCCAAAATTATATTTTTATGTTAAAAGATTAGCCCAGTACTACATTGGGGCTGTAGGCAGTGGTAACTCATGGCATCAATCTGCCCAATGGGCCACATTCCCCACCTGAACTACATCTCCTATGGTGCACCATGGCCAAGGACATCTATTATGCACCAAACTGTCTCTGCAACAGGTGCATCTTGGGAAACAGTCTGCCCAGGGAATGTGGTCCATAGGGGAGAATGATCCATAAGCTCCCATGAGACATCATAGCCACATTTCAGATTTTTTGTTTTGTTTTGTTTGTGGCTGAAAGGTTTTCTTATTTGTTTGCTCTTGTGGTTTTGTCAAAAAGTGGTGTCACTGCATCCTGGTGCTGTTGATCAGAGATTTTCGGTAGCAGTGCCTGGTCGGGATGCAGGCACTCAGATGGTATCTCTGTCTCATTGGAATCTTCCTTAGCGCCTGCATCCTGGATCCCCCTCAGCTCCTTCTCTACCATGGAGTCATTTTACTAGTACTCCAAAGAAGAGGGGAGGTGGGTGGGGAGTGGAGCACCCAAAGGGACACACATCTCAAGAACTTCAGTTACTTCAAGGTGAAAAACTTTCTCTTCTTCTTCGAGTGCTGTCTCTGTGGGTGATCCACGCTAGGTGAATGTGTAGCAGTTCCCACTATGGTTGGAGGGACTCTGGAGATGTGGCAGTGAGTAGCGTAGAGAGTACTGTCTGGCCTACTATGGCGTCTGCCGTGGTATCTTGTGTGATAGCATAGTGTTTGGCAAATGTGTGTTCAGATGACCATGTAGCCACTTTACAGATATCAGAAATGGGTATGTTATGAAGGAAGGCAATGGATGTCGACATAGCTCAAGTGGAATGAGTTCTAATGCCTTCGGGTGGCTGAATCTTTTGAATATGGTAAGAGGATCTGATGCAGTCAGAGATCCAGTTAGACAGACGTTGCTTAGAGATAGTGATACCTTTCGATCTTTCGGCGGTGGAGACAAAGAGTCGTGGAGATTTGCGAAATTGGTTAGTCCTGTCTTAATTAAAAGCAATTGCTCCTCTGACGTCGAGAGTGTTTAAGGTTGCCTCCTGTAGAGTCTTCTGAGGTTTGAGATAGAAAGTAGGTAAATATATAGGTTGATTAAGGTGGAAGGTGGATATCACCTTAGGGAGAAATTTAGGATGTGGTCTCAGAGTGATTTTGTCTTTGGAGATGATTGTGCAGGGAGGATGGGCCCTCAGGGTGCTCATTTCACCTACTCTCCTTGTCGATATTAAGGCAACTAAGAAAGCTACCTTCATGGACATGTGGAGGAGAAAGGAGGTAGCCAAGGGCTGGAATGGAAGTTTCATGAGAGCATGAAGAACAAGTTTAAGATTCCATATAGCTGTCGTGGTAGATATTTTGCAGGCCTGTGAGAAATGGTGGGGTAGGTAAAGAGTGAATGACTGTCTAAGAGGTCATGGAAGGTGGTAAACTCTGCCAAGTGGACTTTGATGGACCTGAGCGAAAGTCCGTCTTGTTTTAGTTTCAGAAGGCAGTCTAGAATGTTCGAGAGGGTCACCCTATTGGGCATTAAGAGATTATGTGAGCAACAGAGGGCAAAATGCTTCCACTTCTGCAGGTAGGTTTTACAAGTGTAGTCTTTTCTACTGTGCAGGAGGACATATCAGACTTGTTTGGAACAGGCTAGTTCATGGGTTTGAAGGCTCAGCGGTACCCCCAGTTCCAGGTTGCACCCCAAGGTAGTATGTCACACTCGGTCAGTACTGAAGGCAGTCAGCCAGGTTTATTGTCAAGGAAACATGGCCCTAGCACCCTGTGCATGCTACAGGTATACAAGTCCATGTATGCTCGTTACAATGGACCCAGCTCAGTGAGAAGTGTGATTTTCCACTCCCCCCCTCGGCTGGACCAAGACACCCCTTCTGCGACCCTTTTTGATGCACTAATACAAACAGGTTACGTATTGCCTCTCTAATGTGGTGAGTTACCACCCTTTACCTTGTATTTGTTGGTTCCATCAAAACATCTCTAGCCATCACACTGTCATACTGACCTTATCTTTAGGCGAGGCCAGTGTGTATCTGTTATCTTTGGGGAATGTGTTCCTACCATCCTTGGTATTGGGGTGTTCTGGTACCACCCTTCTGGAATGTGTTTGCATGAGTGCCCTGTACCTTACCCTTCTTAGCAATGTGTCTGTTTTTGCAACACTAGCCCTGTTCTTGCCAAGTTCTGTGAAAGTGCAGGAAGCCAGGTTTCGTAACAGGGCCTGACTTCTACCTACAGCCTGACTCTTGCTAACTTTGCTTTATATCAGCAGGGCCTGACTACTTTACTTCAGGCCTTAGTCCTCATACCAGGTCTTATGTCTCAGGTTTTCTCTTTCTACTATAGGAGCAAATTAAAACAATAGTCCAGTATCATGCCCACCTTCCTGCTCCCGGCCAGGCGTATCTTATAGAGTCAGTGCTGGAGATCAGTCTCGCTCCCTGCCAGCCCCGAAATGAGCTGGGCTTTCCCCTGCTAGCCCTTCCCTCCAGTAATGGGGCATAGGAACATAAGACCAGCCACACTGGGTCAGAACAATGGTCCATCTAGCCCAGTATCCTGTCTTCCAACAGCGGCCATTGACAGGTGATTGAGAGGGAATGAACAGAACAGGTAATCATTGAGTGATCCATCCCCTGTTGTCCAGTCTTCTGGCAGTCAGAGGTTTAGGGACACCCACAGCATGGGGTTGCCTCCCTGACCAGCCTGGCTAATAGCCATTGATGGACCCCATCCTCTGTTACCCTTCCAAGGGTTTCACTGTACTGGGGTGGTCTCATGTCATGACCTGCTGCTTTACTGCTTTTTGCAATTTTTCCACAAATGTATAATTTTGTTTGCCCCAACTGGCCAAGTGACTTGCACACTTTCAGTTAATGGTGGTAAAGGTTTCAAAAAGCAGTAACGCTTGTTTTCCATTATCATCCCCCTGCTGAGCTAGGGGTTTTTTGCCCGGTTATAATTTTGGCCTTCACAACATCCCTGGCAATGAGGTCCACGGGTTGACTGTGTATTGTGTGAAGACATACTTTTTGTTTGTTTGTTTTAAGCCTCCTGCCTATTAATTTCATCATGTGATCCCTAGTTCTTGTGTTATGTGAAGGAGTAAGTAACACTTCCTTTTTCACTTTCTCCACACCGCTCATGACTTTATAGATCTCTATCAAATCTCCTCTCAACCACCTTGTTCCAAGATGAACGGACCCAGTCTTTGTAATCTCTTCTCATACGGAAACTGTTCCAGGTCCTTAATTGTTTTTGCTGCCCTTCTCTGTAATTTTTCCAATTTTAATATAGATTTTTTTAATTGAAATGACCATAATTCCACACAGTATTCAGGAGTGAGTGTACCATGGATTTAAATAGTCACAATGGAGTGGGACAGAGGTGACTGAGCCCACAGCAGCTCATTATCCTCTTCCTGGCCAGTGCGGGTTTCTATTACAGTATCTAAGTGACTTGCATAACCAAATTCTATTGAGATCTGTGCTAGGTTATTCAAAGTGGCCCAAAGGAATTAGGCACTAATCTGCCAATGCGAGTTGGGTGCCAAAATTCCATAGGCTGTTCTGAAAATGACAGGCTAAATCATGACTAAGTTCTGCAGCATGACTTTCGTGAAGCCCCACTTCACCTCATTGTTCCTCAGACTGTAGATGATGGGGTTGAACACTGGGGTAACAACCATGTACATGAGAGACAGAGCTTTATGGAAGGTTGGGGACTGCTCATCCGATGGCGACACATACATGATAATGATGGTCACGTAATACAGACTCAACACTAGCAGGTGAGAGGCGTAGGTGGAAAAGGCCTTCTGCCTCCCAGCGGAGGAAGCA
Organism: Aldabrachelys gigantea; assembly: GCA_026122505.1. Lineage (NCBI taxonomy): Eukaryota > Metazoa > Chordata > Testudines > Testudinidae > Aldabrachelys > Aldabrachelys gigantea. The sequence goes on along the minus strand of CM047492.1, from coordinate 57,753,322 downwards.
ATTTGCAGGATGGCTGAGAGGATAAGTATGTAAGACAGAATGATGAAGAGGAAAGGGCCCAGGGATACCAGGGAGCAGGAGACCAGAATGATCATTTCTGCCAAGGGGCTTTTTGTGCAGGACAATTTGAGCAATTGCTCCATGTCACAACAGAATTTATTAATTTCATTAGGGCTGCAGAAGCTTAGCTGTGGAACCATCCCCACTGCTAATGCACTGACTGAGAAACCAGTTATCCAGGAGGCAGATATCAGCTGAAGGCAGACCCTAAGGTTCATCATCACATTATAGCTGAATAGGTTGCATATGGCTAGATAATGGTCATAAGCCATGATTGCAAGTAGGAAACACTCAATGCAAGCCAAAGCACTGAAGAAGAACAACTGTGTGATGCAGTCCCTGAAGGACACTGTCCTGTCCTCTGCTAGGAATCCAGCCAGCAACCTGAGGGCAATGACTGAGGTGTAGCAGGCGTCCAGCAAAGACAAGTTCCTCAGAAAAAGGTTCATGAGGGTGTGAAGCTGCTGATGAGCCACAACTAGCACAACAATCAGAAGGTTCCCGGCCATGCACACAATGTAGATCACCAGAAACAGCAGGAAAAGAGGGGTCTGCAGCTCCAGGGTATTCCTGCATCCCAGGAAATCTGGATGAATTCTGTGACAGACTTTCGATTTCCCCCTTCTGCATCTGCCATGAGTTTTGTCTAGGGGAAAGCCAAACAAACTCTAAAGGATCATTTGGAAACTGTGAAGTTAAATGTTCATATTTTGTCATCACTCTGTTCCACACGTGTGTTCTTCTGGGTACTTTTAAAAGGATGTCTGGAAAAGATCAAATTTTCAAACTGAATTTGATCTTTTTGGAGAGTGTGTTGAGCTTTATTTCAGATCAAATCACAAGAAAGAAAGAAAGAAAGAAAGAAAGAAAGAAAGAAAGAAAGAAAGAAAGAAACCAGATTGTTGTGGGCAGATAGACTGCTGAGGCAACAACAGTGGTAGTTCGTTGCCCGGTGTGCTTAGCCCAATGACACGCCGAGATGGAGAAGCAGGATACAAGTTTATTTGAGATCTCAAAAAGGTGCTGGGAGACAAGCTGCCTCAAATCCAGCACGGGTTAATACAAGTGGTTACCTTTTTTATACTTTTCTTTTTGCTAAGCCATCCCTTCCCCCCCCCTCCCCTTTTCTCCCCTCCCTGTAGCATTACATGTTACATTTAAGCAGGTACACTAAATCAGTCAAACAAAGCTGGCAACTGCAAGTTTAGCTTGTTAGGCCCACTGCTTTGAATTATTATCTTGTCCCGTTTGTTGAGGGGTGTTACGTTACTCCCTTTTGCCAGAGGTATGCAAACCTCATTAATTTTGCTTTGTACCAGTTTGAGCTTAGTTTTACAACTGATAAGGGGCTGGTGCACCTGGCCTTCTCCCCCTCTACCAGCCTCTGAGGTCGATTAGAGTTTAACATGGAAGCACTCTTGTTCACTAAAGACCTGAAACAGGGAGACTCCATATTCTTGACTCAGGTTTATGCTTAGTCTCCAACAATTCCCTCCTTTGAGAATACTCAACAAACTTTTGACTGAGTTTTCTCATACTCTGCGGACAAGATGTGATTAAATGCCATGGAGCTGGGGCTTTCAACAAGAGGGTACATCGGGAATTCTGGGGAGCGGGGAGCACAAAGCCTACGGAAAAGCATTTTAATACAAGCTACTAGAATAAGGGTAACTATACACAGTATTACCCCTGTGAGGAGAAGGCGCACAAGGCCCCCTCCTATTCCTCCCAGGTTGGGCAACCAGCTCCAGAGGGAGTCAAAAGTAGTAGGTTCCCTTTCCTGGGCCTTCCATTGCTCTAAGGCTTGTTCGGCCGACAGGATGTGCTTGTTAATGTCCTGTGCATTTTCTGGAACATAAGTACAGCATTCACTTCCAATAAGGGCACACACTCCGCCCTGTGAAGCCAGAACATAATCTAGGGCCTGACGGTTTTGCAGGGATAGTAACCGGAGCTGGTAAAGCTCTGAGTTAAGGCTTTTCTCTATGGCCAGGGTTTCATTGGCAAACTTAGTGAGAAACCCAGAGAGCCTCCGATAAAGTTGGGCCAGCCGTCCCACCCCATAGGATGGGAGGAGGATCATACCAAACCTGTCTCCTTCCCTGATGGGCTCTGGAGTAGCATACAAAGACCGATGGTATCTAGGGCGACCTGGGGGAGCCCTGGATAAAACACGGAGGGGAGGAGCAAGGTAGCCCAAATAACAGCTTCCATACCAACCATGAGGAAGCCACTTGTAGGCACTATTGCCACAGACCCAGAATGACTCGCCATAGCTAACCTTCCCATTATTACCCTTTTGGTCCCGTTGGGTAGCACGAGTAGAAAGAGCAAAAGTCTCACTGCCGATTTCCCAACCGGTAGCATTTAGTATAGGGATAGTAAAATTTACACCAGGACCAACATAAAACTTACATGTACTCTGGCCTGCAAACCAGGTATGGTTACTGGTACTGGCTTGCTGAAAGCACATGAGACCAGTGGGTGGAGAGCGTAAACGAATCGGTCGGGGCTTAAGTGTGCTATTATAATGGGGTTTCCAGGAGCCAGTATGTAGACCGTAAGGGGCCTCTGCGGTACAGTTAGATCGCAAACTCTCATTGTCAGAGGTGCTATTTTTGGTTACCATCCACCTTTGACAGAAGTCTGACCAATTCTGGGGAATTACTCTCCAGGGCAACCCAGCAGCGTGATGTGGGATCTGGGCGCAAATCCAGCAGCTGGAGAAATTGAACTCATGGGCAAACGCAACCTTTAGGGCCTCATACGTGTTAGTGGTAAAATCTGTAGGCTCCTCTCCCCATCCAGCATGCTCACTGGGTGAAACAGGGGTCTGTACTAGGATTGCCCCTGTGGCAAAAAGCAACACCACTGCGGGCCCTGAATTTAAATCCATGCTGACCACGGAACCTTGGGGCCTACAATTACAGTTCCCCAAATACCCACAAAATAACAATTACCAATAGCAGGCAAAGTAAAAACAGGAGAGACCAGGCCAACAGGTTAGGCCGGCCCTTTGAAAACAAACACCACCAGATTTCAGGGTCTTCCCGGGGAAGGGAATCAGGGCACCCAAAGGGAAAACACTGCATTTACTTTTACTATTCCGCACTGTCAGGGTGGAAATAGTAGCGGGGCTGCCCACGAACTTGTACCCAGGTGGGACCCACAGGGGGCAAGCAGGGTGATAAGAACCCGCGGACCCTTTTGCTGGGGCCCCTGTGTGTTGTGTGTACCACTATGTGCACCACCCACCGCTGGTGAAGAGAGCAATAGTGTGGTTGACAAACAGGAGAAAGGTGAGACCACACTAAAGGGCTTCCACCCATATAAGGGCCTAAGAAACTGGTGAGGGCGAGGCTTAGCCCTTATGTCTTTTAAACAATAGTTTAAGTCCCAGATCGTCACTGGCAGTTTCTGGTGCTGGCTGGACAGTCCACTGCTCAGGAACAGGCACTCTCTTCAGTCTGGAGTGGTGGATCCAGTTCTTGTGTCCCTCAACCTTGGCTGCCGTGTGGGAAGTCAGCAGGATGGTGTGGGGTCCCTTCCACTTCTCTTGGAGAGGCTCATCCTTCCAGGTGCGAACGAGGACGGAGTCACCTGGCTGCAGGGAGTGGATAGGCTCGTCCAGCGGGAGAGGCTGCAAGTCTTTGGTATACCTGTGAAGAGAACAGAGAACAGCAGACAGAGAGCACATGTACTGGGACAAGAAACCACACCCCACTTCCCACTCTCCTAACAGAACCGGTGTACCATTCATAGGCCATGCCCTTCCAAATATAATCTCGAAGGGGCTAAGTCCTAGTCTACCCTTTGGGAGAGCACGGATACGGAGTAACACAAGGGGCAGCGCATCAGGCCACCGAAGAGAAGCCTCTTGGCAGACCTTTGAGAGATGTCGCTTGAGTGTCTGATTGGTGCGTTCCACTACTCCACTGGCCTGCGGTCGCCATGGAGTGTGTAGCTTCCAGGTAATCTGTAGGACGTCTGAGATGCTCTGAATGATCTTCGATGTGAAGTGTGGTCCATTGTCAGATTCCATCCACTGGGGAAGTCCAAATCGAGGAATGATTTCCTTGACAAACTTTAAAGCCACTGTCCTGGCGGTATTGTTTCGGCATGGAAAGGCTTCGGGCCATCCGCTGAATCGGTCCACTAAGACGAGGAGGTATCTGTATCCTTGAGTTCGAGGGAACTCAGTAAAGTCTATTTGCCAAACCAGTCCTGGACCTGGGGTGGGTTCCAGAGTAGCAGGTGGCACTGAAAATCCTGGTCTGGGGTTGTTCTTTTGGCAGATTAGGCATTCAGCCTGTATCTGGGAGACCAGAGGCCTGAGTCCAGAGGTCAGGAAATACTTATTCACGAGCTGGGTTAGAGACACTCTGCCAGCATGGGTGGTTTGATGTAGTCTCTGCAGCACTGGCCGCATTAGGCTCTTGGGTAGGAGGATCTTTCCTTCCGTGGAGTGAAGCCATCCCTCCTTTTCCTGGAGCCCAAGTGTGTCGGCCAGGTTTCTTTCCTCGTGAGAGTACTGAGGGGCTGGGAGTTCCCCTACTGATGGGATGAGGGCATGCATCTGGGCATCCTCAGTTTCCAGTGGTTCCAGGGTAGCAGCTCGCTTGGCTTCCCTATCTGCTCTGGCGTTGCCTCTGTTGACATCATGGTCTTCCTTTTGATGAGCCTTGCAGTGTATTACTGCTACCGCTGAGGGGAGCTGCACTGCTTCTAGAAGACGGAGAATCTGGGGTCCATGCTTTACCGGAGAGCCTTGGGCTGTCAGCATTCCCCTCTGCTTCCACAGACCTGCATGAGCGTGCAGCACTCCAAAGACATATCTGGAATCAGTAAAAATGTTAACCTTTTTCCCTTTTGACAGTTCAAGCGCGCGGGTTAAGGCTACTAATTCAGCCAGCTGGGCTGATGTTCCAACAGGCAAACTTTCTGCTTCCACTGTCTCGTGGAGAGATACAACAGCATAGCCTGCCCTCCTTTGTCCGTTTGTAACAGTGCTACTGCCGTCGGTATACCACTCATAATCTGCATTTGGAAGTGGCTGATCTTTTAAGTCTGGGCGGCTGGAGTGTTGTGCATCTATAACATCTAAACAGTCATGTTTCTGCTCCTCTGTTTCTGGCAACAGGGTGGCTGGGTTAAGGGAGGGGCAAGCCTGCAGAGTGACCTCAGGGTTTTCCAGAAGCTTAGCCTGGTACCGAGCCACTCGAGCCTGTGTGAGCCAGAGACCACCCTTAGCATCCAGTAGGGCTTGCACCATGTGCGGCGTGTACACCTACACAGTCCCTCCCAAAGTGAGCTTTTCAGCTTCCTCAAGCACTAGGGCAGTCGCAGCTACCGCCCGCAAACACGCCGGCCATCCCTTGGCAACCTGATCCAATTGTTTGGAGAAGTAAGCCACAGGACGTTTCCAAGTGCCTAGCAACTGAGTAAGCACTCCCAGAGCTACCCCTCTCCTTTCATGCACATACAGCTGAAACGGTTTAGAGAGATCTGGCAGACCCAGGGCTGGGGCTTCCATTAGTTTCCTCTTTAGAATTTTAAATGCCCTGTCAGCTTCTGGGGACCAGTGAAAAGGGTCGTGATCTGCTCCCTTAACACACTCGTACAGCGGTTTCGCCCACAGTCCGAATTCAGGGATCCATATTCTGCAGAAGCCTGCCATTCCCAGAAACGCCCTGAGCCGCTTACGATTGTTTGGGACAGGCACTTGACAGATAGCTTCCTTTCTCTCGTTTGAAAGCTGACGCTCTCCCTGCCTTAAGTGAAATCCCAAGTACTGCACTTCTGTGAGAGCAATCTGAGCCTTGCTTTTTGCAACCCGATATCCCCGAAGTCCACCACACTGTAGAAATCGGTCTATAGCTCCCTGCAGACCCTCTCTGGCTTCCCTTCTGATTGGATACTGCTTAATTCGCACCGGACCCTTTCCTGGCAGGAGCTGAACCTCAATGGGGGTTTGGTGGGTAGCCTTTCCCGGGACTCCTGATGCCCAAACGAGGGGGTACACCTGGTCCTCCCACTGGCTCCACTCTGGGGCTTGCATAGCTGAAGGCTTAACTGCAAGAGCCATTACCCAGGCATTCTCAGGAGGTAGGGTGAGGGTGATTTCATCTTGGGTGAAATGCAGAGTGGCTCCTAAGCGACAGAGCAGATCCCGTCCTAGCAGGGGTGTTGGGCAATCAGGGAGGTAGACCAGCTTGTGAGAGACGGTTCTGTTTCCCAAGGCGCACTCCGCTGGGGCATACACTGGACACTTAGCCCCTTTTCCTGTAGCACCCACTACTGTGAGAGATTCTGCCACTGGCAGCTGAAGGGGTTGGTTTACAGCCGTTCGTGCTGCTCCAGAGTCTATCAAAAAGTCCATTTCCGAATTTCCCACCCGCATTTTTACTCGGGGTTCCGGGGGCAGGATGGTCCGTCTCCCCTGACACCCCTAGTCTTGATATCCTGCTGCCATCATAGGGGTACCTTCCCTTTCAGGGCACTCATTTTTCCAGTGTCCCTCCTTTCGACATATAGCACACTGGTTGCGACCCAGACGCCGTTCCTGCGAACCAGGTCGTCCACGCCCACGGCCTCTTATTCCCTGGCCCCTGCCACCTTCCTGAAATCTCTTCTTGCCTCCCGCTTGTACTGCTGCAACCATCATTTTTACTTGTCTCCTTTCCCTTTCTCCCTCTCTGAGGCTGTAAGCCCTGTTTGCAGTTTCCAGAATTTGTGCCATGGTCATGCCCATTAAGTCCTCCTTTTTTTGTAACTTTTTCCTAATATCAGGGGCTGCACGGCTAGTGAAGATGCCCTTGATAATTGCCTCAGTTGCCGGATCATCTGGGTTTGCGCTAGTATTCTGACGGATTGTATCCCGAATTCGCTGCAAAAAGGCAACTGGAGTTTCTTTTGGCTCCTGCACAAGTTCATAGGGCTTTGCCCAATTATTGTGCCTAACCACAGAGTTTTTGAGACCATATAAAAGCAAATCCTTATAAGCAGATAGGCGGGCAAGGTCTCCCCTCTTATTTGGGTCCCACTGGGGATCGTTAAAGGGAACTTGATCCTTTGCTTCAGGGACATGTCCCCGGTCTGCCTCATGTCTTCGCTGTGCCTCCTCCCTCGCTTTTGCCAGAACCTGAGTCCGCTCCACTTCAGAGAGTAAAGTTCTTAAGAGGACCTGACAATCATCCCAGTCAGGCTTGTGACTTACTAGGCATCCCTCAAAGACTGAGATAAAACGGCGTGGGTTTGTGGAGAATTCTCCAGCCTGTGTTTTAAAGGCTGCTAGGGCCATGGGATCAAAAGGAACATGATTATACACTTGCAGAGTTTCTGCCGGACGCCCCTGTGTTCCTGGACGGGATACTCGGGATTCTGTAAGTAACGGATAGACTCCCACTGAGGGGGTAATCTCCGGGGCTGAGGGCACCTTTCTCTCATAAGGTGGGGGTGTTACAGCCGAAGGGGACACCGAATCCGTCATTACAATCGGAGGGGAGTCCTGGGGAATACCAGTAACAACTTCCGGACCTGCCGGAGTCAGATTACACTTCTGCAAAAGATCTGATCTATCTCTTAACGACCTAAACAGCTGTGCATACATATGTTCACTCCATTTACCCGTACGCTGACAAAACAAAAGTAACTGAAGGATCGTGTTGTAATTAAGCGAACCTTCCGGAGGCCATTTCTCCTGACTTTCCAATTGATACTGAGGCCAGTCCACTGTACAGAGTCTTTTTAACCTATTCTTGGTTAACGGATCCGATCCAAACACCTTCCAGTTCTCTAGAATGCATTCTAGGGGGGTACACCTTGCCTTCCCCGCCTTGCTCTGCCCCTGCCCCATGCTGCAGGTAGGCTCTGGGCGTCCCCAGGTACTGACAGAGGGAGTCCGGACAACCGGACTGTTCCTACCTTATCCAAGGGACCGGTTCCACACCGTCGCCCGCAGCTGCTTCTCCACTGTCAGAGTGCATTGCACCGTTGTGCCCTCCGGGGTCAATCAAACCGCTTCTTCGCCAAGGCCCCCGATGAAGTCACCGGTGCGCGCTGGGCGTCGGTCATCGCTGCGATCCGTCGGCCGCCGAGAGGGGTCCGGGCAAGGCAGATTTTAGCCTCAAGTCGCCCACCCAGGGACGCCAAAAACTGTTGTGGGCAGATAGACTGCTGAGGCAACAACAGTGGTAGTTCGTTGCCTGGTGTGCTTAGCCCAATGACACGCCGAGATGGAGAAGCAGGATACAAGTTTATTTGAGATCTCAAAAAGGTGCTGGGAGACAAGCTGCCTCAAATCCAGCACGGGTTAATACAAGTGGTTACCTTTTTTATACTTTTCTTTTTGCTAAGCCATCCCTTCCCCCCCCTCCCCTTTTCTCCCCTCCCTGTAGCATTACATGTTACATTTAAGCAGGTACACTAAATCAGTCAAACAAAGCTGGCAACTGCAAGTTTAGCTTGTTAGGCCCACTGCTTTGAATTATTATCTTGTCCCGTTTGTTGAGGGGTGTTACGTTACTCCCTTTTGCCAGAGGTATGCAAACCTCATTAATTTTGCTTTGTACCAGTTTGAGCTTAGTTTTACAACTGATAAGGGGCTGGTGCACCTGGCCTTCTCCCCCTCTACCAGCCTCTGAGGTCGATTAGAGTTTAACATAGAAGCACTCTTGTTCACTAAAGACCTGAAACAGGGAGACTCCATATTCTTGACTCAGGTTTATGCTTAGTCACCAACAAGATCTTCTCTCCCCAGATCTCCAGATATGTCCTTGTTCTACCATCCCTTTTAACTTTATTCAGTATTTATTTAAGAAATGATTTTCAAAAGATTGAGACTTTCTCTATACTGCATTTTCATCATTAAAACTTTTGTCACACATGGGTGTGAACAAAACATCTTCCCAAATGACAAAAGTTTTAACAATGAAAAGTGCCAGTGTGGACAGCGCTTTGTCAGAGGGAGCTACTCTCTCGTTGATCAAGCAACCGCCCCTCATGGAAGGGGGAGCTTATTTTGTCACCGAGAGAGAGCTCTGCTGGTGACAGAGGCGGCTACACTGCTTACATTACAGTGGTGCAGCTGTAAGGTGTGCAGTGTAGCCATAGACTTAGTTAGGAATCTAGTGGGATTTTACAACCTCAGTACCTAAAATTCATTGATTTCAACAGATTTTATGTGACAAGATGCTTTTGAAAGTCCCACTAGGCTCTAAATACCTTCAAAAATCTGCCCTAAAACTTTTTTAAGAGCATTAGTAAATCCAGCTAGGAACTTTTCTGCATCTTTAGGCACCTAAATACCTTTGAAAATCTGGCCCTTAGTTTATAATACCTTTTTACCTGACCTGATGAAATATGACAGTTGTTACAACACTACAATATATCTGCTAACATGACAACAGAGGGCACTTTTTGTTACCTCTGTAAAGAGAAAAAAATAACAGAGGCATATGTCAGCAAAACCCAGAGTGACCTACCTATAATTTCTTCAGCAACATACATAGCACATATGGATGAGATTCTCACTCCACTCCCATTGTATTGGCATAATGGGATCTTAGTGGAATTGATCCAAAACCTTTTTTTCCATGGAAATTTTTAAGTTTTTAGGCAAAAAACTTGCAGAGAGAGATTTTGGCCAAAAATTAGAGTTGCAGTGCCTCTAGGGATATGTAGTTTGCGCCTCTTGTCTCCATTTTCAAGAAGCTGGCATTCCCCCATCTGGACTACATTTTCCATAATGCAGCTGAAACAGGGACTCTATATTGCACAGCTACCCCTGACTAAGATGAGAGACCATGATGCATTATGGGGGATGGATGAGGAAGCCCAGCCTGTAGAGAAGAATGGGGACACTTGGTGAAAACTACAACTCCCAGGAGGCACCGCAACTCCCATTATTTAGGTAAATTCTCCCAGTACTTAGAATCAGTCCCCAGGTTGCATTCTTGTTTACCAGCGGGCTCAACAAGGTTCAACTCTTCTTGCAAAATTTCCCATGGGGAGCTGTGACTGGGGTAAACATATTGTCCCAGAACCAGACTTTTTAAAACCAAGTATCATTTAATCTCAACAGCAGGAATCAAAGCACACCACAACGATGGGGTTTTGTTCCCAAAGCAAACAGCCAATATTCAGCTGTCTTACCTGAAGTGGTGATAGGTTTAACTTATCCAGAGATCCCACTTCTAGCTCTGGGGGGGACAGTCTTTATCCCCACATCCTCTGAGCTCCAGCAGCTTGGATTTTCCATCACTCCCAAAGCTCTTTGTTTCGGTTTCCCATCTGTCAGCCCTCCTGACCACAGTCACCAGCCTAGTGGTGGTAAAACTTAAAAGGAACTGACACCAGTACTGCCCTTATAGTAGCAGTAAATGCGGCTATCAGATATTACTGTCTTCTTTCCAGCATACGTGGTCTCCATGCCTGCTCAAATTAACTTCCTAGTAACCCTATAGCAGGGGTCGGCAATCTTTTGGAAGTGGTGTGCCGAGTCTTCATTTATTCACTCTAATTTAAGGTTTCCCATGCCAGTAATACATTTTAACATTTTTAGAAGGTCTCTTTCTATAAGTCTATAATATATAACTAAACTATTGTTGTATGTAAAGTAAATAAGGTTTTTAAGATGTTTAAGAAGATTCATTTAAAACTAAAATAAAATGCAGAGCCCCCTGGACCAGTGGCCAGGACCTGAGCAGCGTGAGTGCCACTGAATATCAGCTTGCGTGTCGCCTTCAGCACCCGTGCCATAGGTTGCCTACTCCTGCCCTATAGCAAGCCACACGATAAACAAATAGAACATATAGTATTCATAAGATAGTACAGGCTTCTCCCATGTTCCTCACAGTCAATCAAATGTCGAGGAGCTGGAACTTGGTTGTCGACTTACAACACCTTTTAGTTGGTGTTGTTATCTAGTTATATGTGTAACTCTTCTGCCCTTCTGGGTTGGCAGCAACAAGGGCTGGGTTCAGTATCCAGGGGTTCCGTTTCAATAATGCAATGCAAAACCGGCTCAAGCCTCCACCCAGTGACTTGGGACAATTACATAGCACCCCCCCAGGTGCATCTAGGAGGCAATACTTCCCCTATTGCAAGCACAGAGTCCGAGTGTAGCAAAATCCTCTTAAAAAAGGAGGGAAACAATGTGGCATTATGTTGGGGAAACACCACAAACAGGATTCATAACACAAACCATGAGCAAAAGATCCACGTCCAAGTAAGTTTGGCAATGTCCTTTTTCCCTCAGGGTCTTAAGTCCAAATCACCCCAAAGTCCAACAACCCAGAAGTCTCTGTCCCTGATCAGTGCCACCCCAGAGTTCAAAAGTTGATCTGCAGAGTTTTAACCCCACAACCTGGGTGGAATTGGGGGGGCACACAGGGTTTTAAGGGGCACCTTACGTGGGCGAGGCCGACTGCCCAGCCTCTCCATAGAGGTCTGCTGCAGCCTTCACCACGAATGGCTCTGCTCCACCAGCCGCTCCTCTTCGCTCCTCCAGCTGTCCCCGCAAACTGCTCCCCTCTGCTTCACTCTCTGCTCCGTCTTACAAGCTGCTCCGCTCCACCAGCTGTCCCATGAACCACTCCAGCTATCCCCGCAAATTGCTCAGCTCCACTCCATTGCTCTCGCTGCTCCAACCATCCTGCAAACTGCTCTGCCAGCCATGTAGCAATATATCTTCAGTCTCCCCCACTAGTTAACACAACACTCAGTGATCTCAGCTCAGTAGCTTTAGCTCTTTTAGGGATTTCAGCTCTTAGTGATTTCAGCTTGTAGAAGGGGAACTCCAGTGCTGGTGCACCACTGGCCCAAAGTGAATTCAGCTCAGCAGTCTCTAGCTAGATTTCTAAGAGAATCAAAATTAGCTCTGCTATTCAACAGTGGAGAGCGACAATGAGGTGCAATTACTGTGCCAGGCCCTCAAAGTGGGCCCATACCACCAGGTACACACACCTATCTCCAACCTTTCTTAAGTCACTGGGTTTTGGAACCCATGTCCCTTGTCTCACAAATACTACTTAGTTGATGGTGATACCCTCTGTCATAAAACAATCTCATAGTCCTTCATTCACATAATCAGGGTAACAACACTTTATTCCTCCTACCCCAATGACCGAGAAATTGGGGATCGCACAGCTGTCAAAGTGACCATTTTGGGCTGCCGAGAGCTCATACTAGGCAGAGTGGGTGTGCCTATGCAAAGAAGATCAGCCCCCTCAGTTCTTTTCCACACTTGCCATAATTCACCACCAGATGTCAGGGTAGAGTTCATCCTGACTCTGCTTACATATGCCTTTTCTCCATTCATTGCTATTGTTTTCTTCCTGACCCTTTTGTACATTGCTTTGACTCCCTCCGTGAAAAGGAAGAACTCCCTCAGCTGCCATTTTGAAATATCTGTTGCATAAGAAAAAATAACGTGAATCTCAAGCGGGATATTAATCTGGTAAAGCTTTAATGATGAAAAGGGTCTAGAGAGATTCCAGACTTTCTTTCTTTCTTTCTTTCTTTCTTTCTTTCTTTCTTTCTTTCTTTCTTTCTTTCTTTCTATAAAGAAAACAGTCAATGAAAGTACAAAAAGGTAAATATGATTTACAAATTGTATATATTTCCAAATGCTACATCGGGTTTCCAGTATAGAAGCCTGCTCAAAGCTAATTCTAAAGCCCTGCACAAACTTGGTCAGAACACAGTCAGTCCAACCAGACTCCAGCCCCTGAGTGTCAAGTTGTTCTCAAACCTGACGTGACCCAAGCCCAGCATTTGTTGTTGGACACTGCTGGGTTCAGGTTGCCTTGAATGGCACACTGAGGTTTGGAGCTGTGGGTGTGTGCCAAGGAGTCTGGGGTGCTGAGGGAGGTCAGGCAGTGGATGTGGAGGAGGTGAGGGGAAGGCCCCCCACCTTAGCCTCAGAGACACATGATAGGCTGAGAGAACAGTGTGGTCAGGGAAGCCGCTCCTCCATCCTGTCCATCTTCTACTGCTGATTAAACAATTAAAGGGAAATATGACCAGAGAGAGAGAGAGAGAGAGAGAGAACGAGGGTGAGAAGCTGGATGGCTGCAGCACTCCCCTCTGAGTTCACAGACCCAGGCTCCAGTCCTCAGCTTTACAGCCTGCAGCAGTGGGTCCCACAGGGGAGCTATGCAGTAGAATGCCTGTCTTCCCCCAGTTTGTGCATTGCTGTGGGGCTTAGGCATTTGTATGCCTAGATCAGGGCAGTTGTGTGCATGCCCAGAGGCACCTAGGGAACTCTTACTGCCAAAGCCTGGGTGTTGACTGAGAATAGGCATCTACAGGATTCAGTGACAGCTGAATGGGGGTTTGGTGATTCCTAGTGGGGCCTGATGCTGGGCTTCAGGTGTGTAATATGGCAGCTAGGAGCCAAGTCCTTTTTTGAATGTAGCCCTGGCTATGGGATGTTTAATTTGGTAAAATGTTCCTAGATATATCATACATGATGATTATTAGACAAATAAGCAGATATACAGTAGATAATGATACATAGCTAGATAGATAAATTCATATACAATAAATTATGATGCTAGACAGATTAGATTCATATACAATAGGTTATGATGATCATGGTAGATAAATACATACGTGTTGGTTTGTCAGTGCTCACATGGCACCACTCTAGGTTATCCAGACATCTCAATATTATTGGGACTATTCCAATATTAGGGGCTTTGTCTTATATACACAACTATACCCTCACCCCACCAAAAAAAGTGTTTTGTTTTTTTTCACTGTTTTTTTTGCTATCTGGTCACTCAACACCACTGTCACACAGAAATTTACACTGTGCAGAATGATAATATTACAGCTGCCTGACACACAAATGTGCCTGCAAGATTTCTCTATGGGGTTCTCCTAGTTTAGAAAAGGAATGGAAGTAAGAAAGGAATTTTGTGCCGAGCTGTGATCCATGATACAATCCCATTTACACCGCTGGTAAATGTGGAGTAACTTTACTGAAGCTGATGATGTTACTCCACATTTACATGGAGGTTAGAATCTAGCCTGTTATTTATAATGGTGATTTTTTTATTGCTTATCAATTTCCAAATATTTTTTCTTGTGCTGTATGTGACAATAACATTTTACAACCCTCTTTCCTTCTGTGTGATGAATATTACATAAACAAACAATAATTTCCCATCATTTTTCACCTTGTATGCCTCAGTGCTAGAAATAGCCTGGCTTTGTTCCACCATTGGCTGATTGTTCCAAAGTAAGTGAGAGCACTAAGGACTAAATTCACAGAGGGCCATAGGATATTTCAGCATTTACAATGCTACGGCGGCACAGTTGTAGGGCTTCAGTGTGGGGACACATTGCAGTGATGGGAGGAGTTCTGTAGGTAATTTACACACACACACCCCCTGAGGCAGTAGCTAGGTCACTGGAGGAATTCTTCTGTTGACCTATAGCTGTCTGCACCAGAGGTTAGCAGGGCATGGCTACACCTGAGAGTCGTAGTGCTGACCATGTAAGTTTTCAGGGTAGACCAGCCTTTAGGCGCTGAGCATCCCCACTCCTAACTCTTAGGTGCCTAGAAAATCACTGGGATCCACAAAGCCTAAGTGAGGTGCCCAGCCTCTATGCAATGAATGAGGAGTGATGGATGCCTAAGAATGGGATCCATAAAAGCCAGTCCTTGCTGGGAGGTGACCCAGCTAGCCCATGAGACATGCCAAGGAGGGGGCTATGTGCTAAGCCCTGCCCCCTTGCCTCTTTGTGAGAAAAAATTACTTGCCCGAGTAAGGGCCAGCTTTGGATTCTCTTGCTCACACTGAGTTGTGCTTTACACCGTAAGTCATTTCAATGCACTCTGTGTAGAGCAGCATGCTGCTCAATGACAGCAAGGGGATCAGATGTCTGTTGGAACTGTAACAAGCAAACAAGTGTCCAGCACTCGGACAGCTAGGGAAAGAGGTGGACACCAGAGAGAAAATAGTGCTCAGCTGTGGTTAATAATTATATCCTAGGTTATTCTCCTGCTACGCTGGATTCAACCCCACCACAAAGACTTTGGTTTTTGTGGGCTGCAGTGATCACCAAGCAGAGGATTTTGCAAGAATGCAAGAGTAGGCTAGTGCCCAGTGATATTCGCACCTGTAAAATATAAATAAAACAATTTAAAACATTGATCAATAAGGATTTGCACTTTTGGCTTGATTAGCATGAACCAAAGGGCCTAATTTCTGACCACGGGTGACTCACAATGAATTGAAAAGCAGCACATATAAAACCTTTGATGGAGGATTATTTTTCAGCGCACACGAGTGACCTGTGGAATCATTGCTGCAGGGAATACTATGGGCCGGTCACAGTAGGCTTGTAGGAAGGGTTGGATATTATGTAAACATCCATGGTTATATCAGAGTGGATTAAAAGAGAACACAAAAGATATAAACCTGCCTGCATTAGCTCATACAAAAACTACTTCTCTGGGAAAGGTTTATTCATAATTATTTATTATGGGGTTTTGTGCCCATCCTTGTGAATCATGTGGAGGTAGGTGCCTGTCTCTGCTTGGGGTTCTCAGCTGTGATGACAGGCACTCTATAGGCTGGTGGTTACAGCTCTTACACAGGCTGTGAGGGGCCCAGCATCCAGTCCCCCTGCTCCGCTGATTCTCCAATTATTTATCCAAAGTGGAACAGCTACAACAGGGGATACTGAGGGAGTCGCTCATCAGAACATCCCCTTGCCCACTGGCTTTGGCATTCGCCTGAGAGACGGCACATCTGTCTTCAAGTCCTTTCTCCCCCTCAGGCAGAGGGGGAACTTGACCTGTCCCCCTATCCCAGATGAGTGCCATAACCTCTGGGCAAAAAGTTATGAGGGAGGGCCTCCCTTCCTGCATTTGTCTGAGTGAGCGCACGTGCGGGGCCCTATCCTGCAGGGCATGCCTCAGCATGTCTGTCGCAGCCACGTGAGGCAGAGAAATGCCTCTCTTCATATATCTGGAAATCTGGGATGGGGCAGCAGTGGACATGCCCAGAGACAAAAACACAGGCACTAAGAGAACTTTTTTGCAACTCTTGGGCCCTGAGCAAGTGTAGATTCCTACAGAGTCTGGTGGCAGCTAAGCAGGGGTTTTGTGATTCCCAGTGAGGCCTGATTCTGAAATTTAGGTGGCTAAACCGGGAATGAGTTGCCTAAGTAAGTCCCTTTTCAAATCTAGCCTATAGAGTTTTCGAAGAGTGATGTACAATTAAGTTACCTGGACAATATATGATGTTGAAGAGCAGGAAATGCATGATGGTAGGAACATCTTTTTCTTTGAAGATCTAGCAGTCAGAGGGATTTTCTGTGTCCTTAATCTCTTCTTGATCTATCTTGGGAAATGGGATGTGATCAGGGCCTGCTCCAGGCACCAGCATTCCAAGCAGGTGCTTGGGGCAGCAATCTGCAAGGGGCGGCAGTCCCTGTGTTTTTGACGCCCCAAGCAACACACCGAAATTCCTCCGTGGATGGCAGGGGCAGTCCGTGTGCCCTTAGGGCGGCAAGTGCATTTCCGTGGCAGCAGCAATTCGTCGGCAGTTTCTATGTTCAGCTGCCCGCGGCGGCAATTCAGCAACTTCTGTCTTCCAGTTGAAGACAGAAGCTGCCGCTGAATTGCTGCCGCCGCAGAAACATACGTGCTGACCTAACGGCACACGGACTGCCCCTGCAGTCCGTAGCAGCAGTTCGGCGCGCTGCTTGGGTGGCAAAAACAGTAGAGCCGGCCCTGGATGTGATTAGTCTCACAATATACCTGGCAGTTTTCTCCATGGTCTGGGAAGGAGGGAAAAGTTATTTAAAAATAAATAAATAAAAATGACCATCTCCACCAATAAAATGTGATGTCACTAATATAGCCAGGCTAGAGAGTTAAAAATACCCTCACCTACACTATACAAACATTCCAAGGAGTCTCTAAGGAAGACTAATCGAGGGTCTCCATGGAAACCAGACATGACCCTGTTGCCATATCTCTGTAGCCAGAATCTTTGTATAGCGAAGCATATATTGTGGCTGAGGTTTTCAAAAGCTCCTAAGGGATGTGGATACCCAGTTCCCATTAAAATTAATCCCTTAGGTCCCTTAAGCTCAGCCCAATGTAATAAACAGAAATCAAAATCCAGACTTTCAGTTCCAAAAGTACAAATTTGATTTTTGTTTTGTTTTATTTTTTTACAAATCCACCTATAGGAAAACTCGTGTTTGATGTAAACAAAGTAGCAAGGTGTTATAGTAGCTGCAGCCACTAGAGGGAGACAATATCACCTATGGAGCACTGGTCATATGTCAGGCTGAGGTTAGCGAGTTTGCAGAGTTCTAACTGACTTATTGGAACTTAGTTAACATTTCTACTGACCCCATCTCCTCCTGCTAGAGCGCTCTTGGCTCTTTGGTGCTAACAGAAATAAAAATTGGTCAGACCTAATGACTGTCATTTAGCACATCAGATAGGACTGTGATACACACAGGAGCATATCTGTGAAATAAGCAGTTGCCATTTTTACACAGAGTAAAACTGAACTTCAAGGAATTTTCTCTTCTTCAATTATATCCAGGAGCGACGCCAGGTCTTTTGGCGCCCTAGGCGCAGGGCCGGCTCTAGCCATTTCGCCACCCCAAGCACAGTGGCACACTGCGGGAGGCACTCTACCGCTCGCCGGTCCTGCGGCTCCGGTGGACCTGCTGAAGGCGTCCCTGAGGAGGGTCCACCGGAGCTGCGGGACCAGCGGACCCTCTGCAGGCACGCCTGCGGGAGGTCCACCGGAGCAGCCTGCCGCCCTCCCAAATCCTGGCTCCCTAGGCAACTGCCTAGGTCGCCTAAATGGAAGCGCCAGCCCTGATGACATCCACAGGGAAAGAGAGGTCACGACTGGTCACATGCCCTTACCCCAAGCCCAAGCGACCTTGCAGGGAATAAGCTAAATATTCCCAGTGGATCCTATATGTCCACACTTCTCACTTAATTTTGCAAAAATATCTGCAAGATACGCAAGTCTCATTAGCCATGAGGAATTTCTCAGAGAGTCATTAAATTTTCATCCTGAATTATCTGAAGTGAAGAATACAAGTAGTTCGCTAGGAAGCTCAAAAAGCCTCACAAGCACTTTTCCTCTGGATAGCCACCTCACTTCTGTATATAAAAGAAGCACTTTCTGCTGACTACCCATTTCCTCACACAAAATTTTAAATAAGCTGGATTGAAGTGATCGAGTTTTGACAAAATTGATAATTTGTACTGCTTCATCGAGTTCAATTTTCAGATATGCTGGTATTTTTTTAACTACCAGTGCTTGTCTGTGTAGAACACAATGGCTCTTAGTTGCTTTCTGGTGCCACACTTATGATTCACATTACAGCTCCCTTCATCTTCCCGGTCATTTCCTGAGCACCATCAGTACATACATCAATACATTTTTGCCAACTAATTTCATGCTTTCTGATAAAATTGTTAATGCAGTTGAATATTTCTTCTCCAGTTGTGTTGCTTTGCAGAGATTCATATACGAGCAGGTCCTCTTCAATAATGTTATTAAACCTATATCGGAAAATACTAGTGGCACAGCAAGTCCTGAAACGTCAGTGGACTCATCTAGCTGCAATGAATATTCATGGCAAATTTTCAGTCAGCAAACTAGCTCTTTTTCTATATCATCGTTGAGATCTTTAATACGGCATGCAACAGTATTATTTGACAACTGTATAGCATCAATTTTTTTACCAGACTGCTTGCTCAACATGCACGGTACAATATCTTTCGCACAAGGCTTGATAAGCATTTCTCCAATAGTGTGAGCTTCTCCGGGAAGGGCTATATGGTAACTTACTCAAAAAGATGCCTCTGTTGCACTTTTGTTGTCTGTTTTAGCAATTTTAGTCATCAAAAGTTTACAATTTCCAAGTGACTCACGTTTCCTCTTGAAAAAACTTATATCATTGTCTTTGTATTCAGCATACTTGGTTTCTAAATGCCTGTGAAGTTTAGCAGGAGCCAATGAACTGTTTGCTAGTATTATGTTGCACACGACGCACTGTGCATCAGGAACATCTTTATTTCCAACACACGTAAAACCGAAAGACAAATAACTTTCATCATACTTTCGGTCTTTTAACACCTGCTTCTTGGTTTTTGATATACTTTGGTGGAAATTCTTTCACTTTGGATAACTCACTAGTACTAAGCAATAAAGAGTCCTGTGGCACCTTAAAGACTGAGATGTATTGGAGCATAAGCTTTCGTGGGTGAATACCCACTTCGTCAGACGCATGCCTAGTACTAACTGATTTTTCAGGAACAAAAGACTGTGATTGTTTATCCTCACTTTGAAGTGTCTCAATATTTTGCTCGTTTATTTCGGCCTAAGTTGGAGTACCAGAAGAATTTGCTTTTTGTTTCAAAGTTCCTTCTTTTAGCCACAAATCCATGGTGATTAGGTTTAGTAACAATATTTAGAAATACTGATTTTTGTCAAATTTCATTTGTCACAAATATTTATATTATTTTGAGTGAATCTAATTTAGTTGTGCTTATCACAAACATGGTAAAGACCCACAGCTTTGAACGTGTTGAGTGAATATGTTATATTCACCATGACGTAAAGAGAATGATGTGTGCATACCACTGCAGTTCGTGCAGCCGCAAGCACAAGAGGTACAACGTCACTAACTGAAATGTACTCGAAAGGGGTAGACGTCAACATGCTTGCATGCCACATTCTCTTTATGCCATGATATTCAATATGAGATCTATCAATAACCAGAAAAAGAGTTTTATGTTGAATTATAGTAATTCAAAAAGAGTTAAGTATCAGAGGGGTAGCCGTGTTAGTCTGGATCTGTAAAAGCAGCAAAGAGTACTATGGCACTTTATAGACTAACAGACGTATTGGAGCATGAGCATTCATGAGTGAATACTCACTTTGTCGGATGCATGTAGTGGAAATATACATGCATCCAACGAAGTGGGTATTCACCCACGAAAGCTCATGCTCCAATACGTCTGTTAGTCTATAAGGTGTCACAGGACTCAAAAAGAGTTGTAAACTACACTTCAAATGTGCCAAATTTAAAATAAAAAAAATGTAAAGACCCTTTTTTAATTATGATTCTTTCACAGAACACCTATTCACATCATGTGGAACACCATTGTTCCGCGGAATACAGTTTGGGAAACACTTCTCTAGACTGTTCTCAGTGGTAGCAGTTGACAGAACAAGAAGCAATGATCTCAAGTTGCAGTGGAGGAGGTTTAGGCTGGATATTAGGAAAAACTTTTTCACTAGGAGAGTGGTGAAGCACTGGAATGGGTTACCTAGAGAGGTGGTGGAATCTCTATCCTTAGAGATTTTTAAGGCCCAGCTTCACAAAGCCCTGGCTGGGATGTTTTAGTTGGGGATTGGTCCTGCTTTGAGCAGGGGGTTGGACTAGATGACCTCCTGAGGTCCCTTCCAGTCCTGGTATTCTATGACAGGTAAAGGCCTGGGAACCAGAGAATCAAACAAATGCTGGCAGAATTATAAAGCAAGTTGTCTGGGGGAACCAGGGTAAGGAAACAGAGAGACAGGCTCCCCTGGGGTATCTCAGGAAGCAAGGCCACTAGTTAAGCTAGATTATGTGTTGTTTTAAAATTCACATTTTTCCTTCTAAATGCCTTGTACCTAGTGTTAAAAGAAACCAAATTTTGGTTTCAGAAGGCTGTCTGATCATTCTATTCACCAGTGGTCACAGTGGGAAGTTGATACACAGTAAAGCTTCACATAACACAAATCTCTGGGACAGTTAGTGTTTAGAATCCACTTCATTTCCTGTTGATTTCACAAGCAGCGCTGAGCTCCGAGTTAATTCATTTTCATTCATGTGGGCCGGATCCTGAATTTTATGGGCTTGATTCTTCTGTCCTTACTCACCAAAGTAATCAGCGCTTACTCAAGTGACCACAGCAACTTGCAAGAGTAACTGATACTTATATGATCGAAGGCTTCAGAAGGAGGCCAAATATGCAATAAAACTCTGTGGAAGATCTAATGGACTTAAGAAAACCTTTCAGACTCAATTCTTCAACCTTTATTCACTCAAGCAATGACTAACCTTTGCAGATGCAGGAAGGAGAACTCTGGGACTAATTACTAGACCAGGGATTGCTCACAAGGGCATTGAAAGATTGGTTGCTTAATTTACGCTTCATGGATCCCCAACTACTGAGGTTGGCATTCGAGGCAGAGAATGCCATGGGGATTCTGTCGTAGTTTACTGACTTCTGTGAGATCACTCATATGGACTCATATCCCTAGACATGTTCTTTATTTCATACTGGCAGAAGGCTGATGAGCTACCAAAGAAATGACTTTTTGTTCTCAAGGCAGGTGAGACACTCTCTTGATTTTGTTAGAGACCTGAGGCTGGTGGACACATAAAACTTAGGTTGACCTAGCTACATTACTCAGGTGTGCGAAAAATTCACATCGCTGAGAGACATAGGTAAACTGACCTAAACCTTGTATAGACACTGATGGGTAAATGGGAGAATTCTTCCATCAATCTGGCTACCACCTGTCGAGGGGTAGAATTAACTAAAGTGATGGAAATACCCCTTCCATCGCTGCAGCAAATATCCATGCTGCAGTGCTACAGTGGCACAGCTGCAGTATGTAGCATCTGTAGAGTAGACAAGCCTTGGTACATGATGATATTTTTCCTTGTTACAAAGATCTTTTTGACTCAGCTAATCATGACAAGGCAGTATGCTAAGGGAGAAAATAACAGGCAATGCGGGTAGATGGACTGGGAACAGAATGCACAGAATTAGGCTATCATGATTGCATGAGGCTATCATCAATATGCATCTAGTTTTCTTTCCTGCTTGCTTTCTTTCTTTCAGATTAATTAGCAAATTTTTGTTGAGATGGGGTACAGAGACAGGACACATGTTCCAGCCATTGGGATGTGGAGAAGCATGGGAGAAAGGGTGAAGAGGCTAATGGGCGAAGGGAACAAAGGAAGTGTGAGCAGGGTGGGACTGGCAGACCCTGGAGAGGAGAGTTATAGGTGACCATGTAGCGTGGGTCTCTGGAGTGGATGGAGTGGGATGTGGGAGGTGGCCTTGTTTTGCTTATACTGAAGAAGCAGTTGCCATAAGAACATTCACTAGCCCATTTGCGACTTGGGAAGATGTAGAGATACAGCAAGGAAGGACTGGGGATTCTGGACTTTTGTCTCACCATTCAGAGGGATGTTTCCCCACAGTCATAGAATCATAGAAAATTAGGACAGGAAGGGACCTCGACAGGTCTTCTAGCCCAGCGCCCTGCACAGAGGCAGGGCTAAATATTATCTAGACCATCCCTGACAGGTGTTCGTCTAATCAATCTTTTCTTGTTAGCCATATTTTCTAGACCTTTAGTCATTTTTGTTGCTTTCCTCTGAATTTTCTCCAGTTTGTACACATCTTTTCTGAAGTGTGGTGACCAGAACTGAACATATGAGACCATATCAGTGCTGAGTAGAGTGGAAAAATTACTTCTTGTGTCCTGCTTACAACACTCCTGCTAATACATCCCAGAATGATGTTTGCTTTTTTTTTTTTTGCAACAGTATTGCATTATTGACTCACATTTAGTTTGTGATCCACTATGACCCCTAGATCCTTTTCTGCAGTACTCATCCCCAAGCAGTCATTTCTCTTTTGTATTTGTGGAATTGATTATTCCTTCCTAAGTTGTGTACGGTGTATTTGTCCTTATTGGATTAATCCTATTTAATTCAGACCACTTCTCTAGTTTGTCAAGATCATTTTGAATTCTAATTCTTTTCTCTCAAAGTGCTTCCAACCCCTCCCAGCTTGGTATCCTCTGTAAACATTATAAGTGTAGTTTCTATTGCATTATCCATGTCATTTATGAAGATAGTCAATAGTACCGGACCCAAGAGAGATCCCTGCAGGATATACCCTTCCAGATAGATTGTGAACCATTGATAACTACTCTCTGAGTATATCTTTCTATCCAGTTGTGCATCCTCTTATAGTATGTCTATATAAGTGGTCTATCCCTTGGAGATCTGCAATCTATGTCTAAGATTTCCAAAGGGGTCTGCACCTCCATTTGAAATTTTTTGCTGGTCTGCAAATGAAAAAAGGTTTAAAACCCTGGTCTAGGTGATATTTTCAAGAAGCAAGGCAGTGCCTAGACTGTTCTTCAAGATTGTCCCTGGTTTGTTCCAGAAAAAGAATAATATGTAGACTACTATGGGCCTGAATGTTGAGCCCTGCCTTGAGCCTGTGTATGTGTCCCAGAACAAAATGTGTGTGAAAAGTGTCTCACACCCCTTGGCACTTGCTTTCCAGAGATGCAAGTGACCGCACAAGGCTGAAGTAGTGCTCCTCCCAACATTATGTTTTGTTCATGGGGAATTTCATGAACAAATTTGCTGAAAACCGAAAGACGTAGGGCAAAAATGTGATTTACTGTTTGTTCCTCAAGTCTCCATTCTCCTCCATGGGCTGGGATCCCCAGCTGGACTCCATCACCCACAATGCACCACAGTCTCCCTTTTTTGTGAGGGGGAGACGGGTATCATGGAGGTCTTGCCCCACTGAGGATGAGAAAGGTCTGAGGAGCAAAGTACAGCTCCAGTGTTTTTGGCCAAAGTCTTTTGTTTTATGGCTGGAATATTTTGAGAAAAATAACAAAAGATTTCCACAGATGGTTTTTGCCAAAAAAAAGTGTTTCAACCAAAATCCAATTTTCCACCTAAAACCAGTTTTGATTAAAACATTTCAACTATCTACAAGGCAGTTGTGAATTGGGCCTTGAATACCAGTGGCATAGCACTATTTTTAACGTGCTCATTTGCAGTGGTATGTATGAATGCTGGTCTGTAGATCCTGGCCACAAAGAATTATAGAGGGGTGTACATATCAGCACCAATGGTAGGGGAAGGGTGAAGCCAAGCTTAGATCATTAGGAAGAAGGTTTTAATCCAGATCCTATTTGGTAGCCTTCATTGAAATGTGCCTGTCTATGACAGGACAACCCTGGAATGAATAAGGGGAAAATATGGAACAAGTGTCCCAAAGCATGAATGAAAAGATGATGAGGATGAAACTTTATACTATGTTGTTGATTTATTCCCCTCATGCCAATAATTTTGCTATTCCTGATCTTTTTCAGACATCCTTTTAAAAGTACCCAGAAGAACACACGTGTGGAACAGAGTGATGTCAAAATATGAACATTTAACTCCACAGTTTCCAAATGATCCTTCAGAGTTTGTTTGGCTTTCCCCTAGACAAAATTCATGGCAGATGCAGAAGGGAGAAATCAAATGTCTGTCAGAGAATTCTTCCTCCTGGGATTCAGGAATACCCTGGAGCTGCAGACTCTTCTCTTCCTGCTCTTTCTGGTGATCTACATTGTGACCATGGTTGGGAACATCCTCATTGTTGCACTAGTTGCGGCTGACCAGCATCTTCACCCCCCATGTACTTTTTCCTTGGGAACTTGTCCTGCTTGGAGACCTGCTACACCTCCACCCTCCTGCCCAGGGTGTTGGCCAGTCTCCTGACTGGGGACAGAACCATTTCTTTCTATGCATGTGTCATACAATATTATATCTTTGGCTGCTTAGCAGCTGCAGAATGTTATCTCCTAGCAGCAATGTCTTCTCATCATTATTTAGCAAAATGTAACCCCCTGCATTATACAATAATTATGCATGCCAGGTTATACCTCCAGATAGCAGCCGGGTCTTGGGTGAGTGGGTTACTGGCTAGTTCCATAGTAACTGGAATTATTTTACAATTAGCTTTCTGTGGCCCCAATGAAACTGATCATTTTTTTGTGATTTCAACCCATTACTGAACATCTCCTGCAGTGACACCCACCTTGTGAAACTTTCGGCTTCCACCTTGTCCTTTATATTCACCCTGCCTCCATTTCTACTCACTGTGACATCCTATGTCTGTATAATCTTTGCCATCCTGCAAATCCCTTCCACCACCAGGAGGCAGAAGGCCTTCTCCACCTGCTCCTCTCACCTCATTGAGGTGACCATTTTCTATTGGTCACCTATCACTATTGTGTGTTTGTTACCAAAAACTGATATACTGAGAGACCTTAACAAAGTGTTCTCTCTCCTGTACACTCTCCTGACCCTTCTGGTCAATTCCCTCATTTACAGCCTGAGAAACAAAGAGGTTAAGGAGGCCCTGAGGAAATCCCTCAGTAAATTTATGAATTTCAGAAGAATTCAGGCAGTCCAAGCTAATTTGTGTAAGATAAATCAAAAGGGAGAGAATCTGAATCCAAGAGTAGCAGTCTGGGTTGTCCCTCTTGATGGGCTATTAACTCATGCCAGGGGAAAGGGAATAGGTTCCGCAGAACGATTTAATCAATAAACATAATGTCTTGGTTTGTGAATTCTCTGTGGGTGAATATTGTTCAGAAATGGAAAAAAACTTATTTTGAAAGAGCCACTTTCTAATATTTTTAAGTTCCATTTTTTTAAATTTATATAGAAATCATTATGAAGTTGGTTACTGTTTCTTTTTAATTTACTAAACTCCTGTGTATTTGTGTGTAGTGTGTGTATATATATATATATATAAAAAATGAAGTTATGATTTTTAGTAAATGATACATTTTAACAGCGATTTCTGTACTGGTATCTATCTAATCTATCTAGTGATCAATCGATTGATCAATCTGTGTGTTTGTTTACTGAATATATGTTTCTTTCCCTTAAAATCTGGATAATTTTTAACAAGTTTTAGTTTGGAAAAAAAATTAATTTTTTTCTATTGAAATAATTTTTTGCTCCAATTTTCTCACCAGCTGCATCCTTTAGCAGATCAGGTTTTTCACATTTTATCATTAAGAATATTTTACAGACAATCCCTGGGCCGACACTCATTTTCAGGTGACTCATTGATAATACTCAGTATGTAAAGCCCAGAATTTAAGTTGTTTTCATTTGGTGTGTAATTCAAATGGCACAGTTCTCCCACCGGACTGGGTAAGTGTAAAGTTTAGACTACACTTTCTTTTTCTAGGATTACTCGATAGTTTGAATTCAGAGCATCCTTTTCCAGGACTGGACTGCAAATATGCTCTAAGAAACCCCAGACTAGATTCACAAATGAACTTTAAATCAACTAACTGCCACTCATCATAACTGGTAGCCCACTGGTAGCTCACCTGGGATGTTGGAGACCCCCATAACTTCTGCCTCTCATGGAGGTGGAGTAAATTATGTCAACAGGAGAGGCATTGGCATAGTGCATGTTCACCAGATGCTTTACAGTGGCGTAGTCTGAGGCGAAGCAGCATTTTGCCTTGCAGATCTGCACCCTCAACAGTCACCTGTGGGATACTTTGATATGGGATTGTTTCAGTCTCTCCTGTTGAGACGCTTATAAAATTATATTCACTTAATATTTATCTTTCTGCAGTTAATAAACTTGTTTTATTGTTTTATCTTACCAATGAGTTTGTCTAAAGTGCTTTGGGGAATCTTATCAGATTACAAAGGCTGGTGCACGTCCACTATCCTTTGAAAAAGTGGCAAACTAAGCTTGGCTGCTTGTCACTAGCAAAGCATTGTGAGGGACAGCCCAGGCTGGAGTTCCAGGTTGCACAATGGGAATCCTGTCACACATGTTTCTTGCAAGAAGCCAGGGTGGGGGGAAGAGGAATGCCCTTGTGACTTTTAGCCCAGTGGTTGGACCTCTCCCCTGGGATGTGTGAGACCGCCTCTTTAAGTCCCCCCTCTGTCTGAGGGGAGAAAAGATTTGAACAGGAATCTGCTACCTCTCAGGTGAGTGCTGGAATGACTGGGCTGTGAGCTATTCTGACATGGAACGCTCTCTGTCGCTGCTACTGACACTGTTCCACTGAGTCTGAATAACAAAAGGTCAAGGGGACAGGATTGTGGGCCACCCCCTTCCTAGCTAAGCGCTCTTACCACCAGGCTACGGAGTCATTCTCCTGCTGGAGCACTGTATCTTGGACCCAATGTCTCATTTAATTATTTATCCAGAGTAGAACAGCTTCAGTGAAAGAGACAGAGGGACCCCCATTTCAGAATATCTCATTGCCCAGTAGCTAGACCACACACTTGAGAGATTTCAGAGCCCGAGCGGGAAAGTTGACATTGCTATTTCTAATCCCCACAGTGGAAGCCTCACAAGCCCGCATCAGTTGGCCCAGGCTCTGAGACTCTCTGCCGTGGGGATTTTTACTGCAGTGTAGACATATTCACTGTGTCCTCGCCAGCACAGGAAACTGAGGCCACGTCTACACTATGGGATAATATCGAATTAGCTAAAATTGGTTTTATAAAACTGATATTATAAATTCGATTTCGTGCGGCCACACTAGGCACAGTAATTCGGCATTGTGCATCCATGGTCTGAGGCTAACGTCGATTTCTGAAGCGTTGTATTGTGGGTAGCTCTTCCGTAGCTATCCCATAGTTCCCGCAGTCTCCCCCCTCCCTTGGAATTCTGGGTTGAATCATTATTGTTGCGGGTGGTTCTGGGTAAATGTCTTCAGTCATTCCTTCCTCTGGGAAAACATCAGCTGACCATCCTTTCGCGTCATTTTTCCCTGGATTGCCCTGGCAGACGCCATAGTACGGCAACCATGGAGCCTGTTCAGCTTTTTTTTTTTCCGGCACCGTATGTGTACTGGATGCCGCAGATAGAGAGGCGATACTTCAGCGCTACACAGCAGCATTTCCTTGCTTTTGCAATGATAGCAGAGATGGTTACCTGTCGTTCTGTACCATCTACTGCCAGAGAAAACTGGCAATGAGATGATGGTTATCTCTCCCTCTCTGTACTGTCCGCTGCTATCATGAGTGGCCCTGGCTGAAATCGGCTGGGGGCGCAAAGCAAAAGCAAAATTGGGATTGACTCACTTGGGACTGAGTCAATCCCTCCCTTATGGTTTCTAAAAATAGAGTCAGTCCTGCCTAGAATAAGGGGCAAGTGTATTAGAGGACCAGTGCATCAGAGCACAGCTGCTCCGTGTCAGTATTCACAGGGGGTGCCCCTGCAACAACCCCACCCGTTGCTTCCCTCCTCCCCCAACCTTCCTGGGATACCGTGGCAGTGTCCTGCCCATTTGTGTCATGAAGTAATAAAGAATGCAGGAATAAGAAACACTGAGTGTTTAGTGACATAAAATGAGGGGGAGGCAGCCTCCCGGCGCGATGATAGTTCAGGCAGGACATTAAGCGGTGTGGGAGAGAGGAGCCCAGCATGCTGCTGCTATGACAGTCCAGGCAGTACAGAATCTTTTCTTTACGCAGGAAAGGGAGGGGGCTGAAGCCCCCAGTTGCTATGATGAAGCTGGTTATTAGCCATTCTGTCCTATCTACTGGGAGTAACCAGCAAGGATGGCCTCAATGTCAACATGTTAGATATTCATGAGGACGGTTACTAGTCCTATTGCACCACCTACCACCGGGGAGGGGGAGAGGGAGAGGAGCGGATACTGCTCTTCACTGCTGCAGCATCGCGTCTACCAGCAGCATTCAGTACACATAGGGTGACATTAAAAGTAGTCAAGAAATGATTTCTTTCCCTTTTCTTTCACGTGGTGGTGGGGGGGAAGAAACTGAGGAGCTGTTCCCTGAACCACGCCAGACACTCTGTTTGAACCTACAGACATTGGGAGCTCAGCCAAGAATGGAAATACATTTCAGAGACTGCTGTGGACTGTGGGGTAGCTGGAGTCCTCAGTACCCCCTCCATCCATGAGTGTCCATTTGAGTCTGTGGCTTCCCGTTACGCTTGTCACACAGCGCTGTGTATCCTGGAGATTTTTTTTCAAATGCTTTGGCATTTTGTGTTCTGTAACGGAGCTCTGATACAACAGATTTGTCTCCCCATACAGCGATCAGATCTAGTATCTCCCATACGGTCCATGCTGGAGCTCTTTTTGGATTTGAGACTGCATCGTCACCCGTGCTGATCAGAGCTCCACGCTGGGCAAACAGGAAATGTAATTCAAAAGTTCGGGGGGCTTTTCCTGTTTACCAGCCCGCTGCATCCGAGTTCAGATTGCTGTCCAGAGCAGTCAGTGGTGCACTGTGGGATACCGCCCGGAGGCCAATAACGTCGATTTCCATCCACACTAACCGTAATCTGATATGTTAATATTGAATTTAGCGCGACTCCTCTGGTCGGGGTGGAGTACAGAAATCGATTTAAAGAGCCCTTTATATCGATATAAAGGGCGTTGTAGTGTGGACGGGTACAGCGTTAAATCGATTTAACGCTCTTTAAATCGATTTAAACGCGTAGTGTAGACCAGGCCTGAGTTTGAGGGGATCTCTAAAAATGGGTCTTATACACACACACAGTGTGTCAGCTGAGCTCTGACAGCTGGGGCTTATACTGGGATTTAGTCAAAAGGATTTAGGCTCCTATGTGTTTAGTTTTCAAAATGTGACTTAGAATCCAAAGCAGAGCTAGACAAAAGATTGATTTTCTTTGTTGGGTGGCCGAACTGAAAAATCCGAAAAAAACCATTTTGTTTTGGCTTGACCTCCAATTATTCATTATGATTATTATTGTTGTTGTTGTTGTTGTTGTTGTTGTTCATTTCTGCATGTAGGTTTTTTTCATATTGTTTAGCTGAGTTGCATTTTTGGAATTTTTTTTAAACCTTTAAGAAACTAGCCTAGCAAAATTTTAAAAAGAAACATCATTTGGGAAAAAAAAGTTTTAAATGTTTTAACTCTCTCTAGACACATGCCCAAATATTTTCCTACCCTTCACCTTATTCTTCTAAAAGCTCTGCTCTAGGAATTATTTTGGGGGCAGTTCTCTGGCTGGTGTTATCCCAGAGGCCAGACTGGATGATCACAGTAGTCCCTTCTGACCTTGTAATCGATGAAACTATACAGAAGAACATAGCAGGGGCATCTCAACTCAGCAAGAATGAATGTAGCTGGCAGCAAAGGGAGGATCATGGAAGAGATTAGATTAGAGATTTAGATTTGGTTTTGGTGAGCAGTGAGGACCTCATAGAAGAAATGGTTGTAGGGGACAACCTTGGTTCAAGTGATCATGAACTAATTCACTTCAAACTACATGGAAGGATAAACAAAAACAGATCTGGCATTAGGGTTTTTGACTTCAAATGGGCTAACTTTAAAGCGTTAAGAAAATTAGTCAGAGAAGTGGGTTGGACTGCAGAACTTGTGGATCTAAATGCGGAGGAGGCCTGGGATTACTTTAAGTCTAAGATGCAGAAACTATCAGAAGCCTGCAGCCCAAGAAAGGGGAAAAAAAACATAGGCAGGAGTTGTAGACCAAGCTGGATGAGCAAGCATCTCAGAGAGGTGATTAAGAAAAAGCAGAAAGCCTACAAGGAGTGGAAGAACGGTGCGATTAGCAAGGGAAGCTACCTTAGTGAGGTCAGAAAATGTAGGGATAATGTGAGGAAGGCTAAAAGCCATGTAGAGTTGAACCTTGCAAAGGGAATTAAAACCAATAGTGAAAGGTTCTATAGCCACATAAATAAGAAGAAAACAAAGAAAGAAGAAGTGGGACTGCTATACACTGAGGATGGAATGGAGCTTAAGGATAACCTAGGCATGGCCCAATATCTAAATAAGTACTTTGTCTCAGTCTTTAATAAGGCTAATGAGGAGCTTAGGGATGATGGAAGGATGTTAAATGGGAATGAGGATATGGAGGTAGATATTACCACATCTGAGGTAGAAGTCAAACTTGAACAGCTTAAAGGGACAAAATCGGAGGGACCGGACAATCTCCATCCAAGAATATTAAAGGAACTGGCGCATGAAATTGCGAGCCTGTTAGCAAAAATTTTTAATGAATCGGTAAACTCAGGGGTTGTACCATATGACTGGAGAATTGCTAATGTAGTTCCCATCTTCAAGAAAGGGAAAAAAAGTGATCTGAGTAACTATAGGCCTGTTAGTTTGACGTCTGTAGTATGTAAGGTCTTGGAAAAAATATTGAAGGAGAAAGTAGTAAAGGACATTGAGGTCAATGGTAACTGGGACAAATTACAACATGGTTTTACTAAAGGTAGATCGTGCCAAACCAACCTGATCTCCTTCTTCGAGAAGGTGACAGATTATTTAGACAAAGGAAATGCAGTAGATCTAATTTAGTTCGATTTCGGTAAGGCGTTTGACACGGTTCCACATGGGGAATTGTTAGTTAAATTGGAAAAGATGGGGATGAATATGAAAATTGAAAGGTGGATTAGGAATTGGTTAAAGGGCAGACTCCAATGGGTCGTACTGAAGGGTGTACTGTCAGGCTGGAAGGAGGTTACTAGTGGAGTTCCTCAAGGATCAGTTTTGGGACCAATTTTATTTAATCTTTTTATTACTGACCATGGCACAAAGAGCGGGAATGTGCTAATAAAATTTGCAGATAATACAAAGCTGGGAGGTATTGCTAACACAGAGAGGGACCGGGATACCATACAGGAAGATCTGGATGACCTTGTAAACTGGAGTAATAGTAATAGGATGAAATTCAATAGTGAAAAATGCAAGGTCATGCACTTAGGGATTAATAATATGAATTTTAGATATACATTGGGGACACATCAGTTGGAACCAACAGAGGAGGAGGAGGCCTTTGGGGTATTGGATGATTGCAGGATGACTATGAGCCGCCAATGCGATATGGCCATTAAAAAAGCAAATGCGGTTTTAGGATGCATCAGGCAAGGTATTTCCAGCAAAGATAAGGAAATGTTAGTACCGTTGTATAAGGCGCTGGTGAGACCTCACCTGGAATACTGTGTGCAGTTCTGGTCTCCCATGTTCAAGAAGGATGAATTCAAACTGGAACAGGTTCATAGACGGGCTACTAGGATGATCCGAGGAATGGAAAACCTGCCTTATGAAAGGAGACTCAAAGAGCTTGGCTTGTTTAGCCTAGCCAAAAGAAGACTCCGGGGGGATATGCTTGCTCTATATAAATATATCAGGAGGATTAACATTAGGGAGGGAGAGGAATTATTTAAGCTGAGTACTAATGTAGACACAAGGACAAATGGGTACAAACTGGACACTAGGAAGTTCAGACTTGAAATTAGACGAAGGTTTCTAACCATTAGAGGAGTGAAGTTCTGGAACAGCCTTCCGAGGGGAGTAGTGAGGGCAAAAGACATATCTGGCTTTAAAACTAAGCTTGATAAGTTTATGGAAGGGATGATATAACAGGATAGTTTAATTTGTACAATTTTTCTTGGACTATGAGCAGATAGGTCTGCTCAATGGTCTGCGATGGGATGTTGGATGGGATGGGATCAGAGTTACTGGAGAGAATTCTTTCCTGACTCCTGGCTGGGGAGCCTTGCCCACATGCTCAGGGTTTAGCTGATTGCCATATTTGGGGTTGGGAAGGAATTTTCCTCCAGAGCAGGTTGGCAGAGGCTCTGGAGTTTTTTTGCTTTCCCCTGCAGCGTGGGGCATGGGTCACTTGCTGGTGGACTCTCTGCTTGAGGACTTCAAACCACAATTTGAAGACTTCAATAACTCAGATATAGGTTAGGGGGTTTTATAGAAGTGGATGGGTAGGGTTCTGTGGCCTGCTTTATGCAGGAGGTCAGACTAGATGATCATATTGGTCCCTTCTGACCTATGAGTCTATGAGTCTATGAGACCCAAGTGGTTGGGGCATCCTTGAGTCAGAACAAACCTCATCTCCCCTCTCCTGCATGATATTAACAGAACCCTAATGTACATGAGGAGTCTGTCAATGTCATGCACCCAATCTGTTCCACTTCATATTTCTCACCCTGCTCAGCACTATGCCTGGACTCTCTGCTGGGGTAAATTAGCACTGACATCAGTAGGCCTACTCTGATTTACATCAGTTGGGGATCTGGACCATTGACTCCAATGGTTACACCCATACACACCAGCAGGGGATCCAGACCATGGACTCCAATGGAACTAAGGCCATTTACTCCAGCTGGGGATCTGGCCCCATTGGGTCAATGCAGTTAGATCAATTTACTTCAGAATAGCAAGCAGCAAGAATGGAAGTTCATCTTCTTAAGCGTTAAGCTGGATTT